>JABEVN020001395.1:0-25111 GCA_013146195.2 Codonopsis lanceolata
TTATTATTATTATTATTATTATTATTATTATTATTATTATTATTATTATTATTATTATTATTATTATTATTATTATTATTATTATTATTATTATTATTATTATTATTATTATTATTATTATTATTATTATTATTATTATTATTATTATTATTATTATTATTATTATTATTAAAATGAGGGTATTTTTTATTATATGAAAATTTTATTTAATGACACTGTTCATCCGTTTTTTTGATCTGATAAGTCTTCAACACCAGCTCTAATGCTTATGACTTATAAGGTGGGTTGTGCTTTAGTTGGCTTGTACTATATTTATGACTTATTACTCTTATTTGAAATCAAACACTCTCTAAATGACTTATGAGAAGTCATAAGCTATAAACACTAACCCATAACCTACATTAAACATGGCCTAAGTTACTCAAACTCGCCATTCAATTAACTCAAATGATTTTTAAATTGACTAAATAATCAATTTAATAAGTAAACAAATTAAACTCAAATAATATATATTATCAAATTTGACTCGACACACGGATTAAAGAAAAAATAATTAGCTTGATTATTAATACTGATATACTGTATAGTTTTTCTTTGAAGCCCCGTGGAATTGATCTTTTCATTTTTTACAATTATTATCTTGCATGGACAACATGGTATGGTGGGAAAATGGAAGGTAATGGAATCCCTAGTTCTCGACGACAATCCCTCCTCCAGCTCCCTCAAAATATTCGTTACCTTTCGGCAAAATGCTCGTCGCCGATCATCCCCTGCCTTCCTCCCCTCACCAAAGCGTCGTTGAGGGGAAATGATGTAGAAGCAAGAGTTTATGGATCGAAGGAGGACGACATTGGAAAAGTATTTGAGGAAACTAGTGGCGCGTCCTGTGATCAGGAGGAGCGAGGAGTTGAGAGTGTTTCTGGAGGTGCAAGGGAAGTTGCCGTTGGTTAAATCTACTGATGTGGCGTCCAGGATGCTGGATGGGGTGGTGAAGTTGCCAAAGTAATTGTTTGGGGGAGTCAATGGTGGCAACCGTGGATCCTGGTGAGGTGGTGCAGCCGGCGAAAGGTGGGAGGGATTTGTTGAGGTTATTTAATGTAATTGAAATTGATACATCATGGTGCATAAATTGATGCAACGCGATGTATACCGTGTAAGTGATCGATATGAGGCCTTATATTAATTAAAGATATCGTAGTATTTTTACTTCAAAAGTGACTTTTTCGATAAGAAAAATGTAGAATACCGTAGCAGTTGAAAACTTATGAAAGTTGAACGGTTGAATTTACCCCAAAATGACAACTCTTTTGAAAAATGAGGGCTAAGTGTTGAACTAAATGAAAGGAAACGGACAGACTAAACTCTTTTAAGTAGGTCTAGAATTAAAAATTGGACTAGATAGAACCAATTTTAGTTACCCATAGACTTGTAGCTGTACCCAAAATTAAAAAAAAAATTATACTTTCTCCATTTTCTAATTATTGTCTTCATTTTATTTTTCGTCCATTCTAAAATAATTATCTTCTTTTAAAGTTTTTTTTTAAAATATACTTTTACCACTTTACTCTTATTTTTTCCACCTACTTTAATTATGACCGCATACTTAAGGATATTAAAGGAAATCATACATTTCACCAATATTTATAATACAATCAATTACTTTTTTCTTAAACGGTGTGCTAGGTTAAAGTGAACAATAATAAAAAAAACGGAGGGATTACTATTGATTTGAGTAGTACTCCCTCCGTTCCGGGTAAAAAGTCCACTATTTGATTTCGGGATGTTTTACTTAAAAAGTCCACTTTTCAAAAATTAAGGAATAAAAATATCATTTTATTACAAATAAGCTACTGAAATGTCATTTTATTTAAAAAAGTTTGACTTTCAAACAGGAAGTTTTTGCCCGAAACGGAGGGAGTAATTCACAAGCTATTTTACATTACATAATCTATCTCTCTCACATCACTCATACTAGTTATAAAGTATGTGCTCCGTACGAGTTCTTTTGATTATAATACTACTATAACTTTTAAATGTGACATACATTCCTTCTTTTAGTAATAGTAGTAGTATAATTTTTAAAATTTTAGGCATAATGATTAAAATGATGAAGTATAAAACCACCATCATTTTCTAATCAATGTTGAATATATATATTACTGGTAATAATCAAGGTTCAAAAAATCGTTAGACGGCCGCTTGGCGGCACACTAGCGTGCCTAGTGCCTAGGGACTAGTCGAAGCGTAATCGGAGCCTAGGTGGGGCCTAAATTTAAGGCATAATTACAATTTTTTAAATAATTTACATCAAAGATCAAACACATTGACTACAATTTTTTTTTAATGTGTCATTTTATCAAACACTTGTCTATATTTATAAAATGAATAAAAATATAAAAACCTACCACTAATCTCAATTCTCAACAACCCCAAAGAAATAAACCAGCCAAGTTTATAACTAAAAAAAATATATTACTCCACCTATCTACTGCCCCTACAACCCACAGTCTAACATATCCTCCCTAGTCCCTCTTACTCTAAATTCTGAGTCCCGAGACAGTCCCATTCTTCTTCATTTTTTTCTTCTTTTTTCTCTCTATCTGGCAGACCGGGAACCCTTTTTTTTTCTGCACTCTCTCTCTCTCCGGCAGACCGACTCTCCTCATTTTTTCATCCTTCAATCTCTTTCCTCCTAGATCTAACCATTTAGAATATCCCCTCTCTCAGCCCACTGAATATCCACAAAATCAAACATATTTTCTTTCTACCTCCCTCTCTTCCTCACCATTACCACTCCCCATTTCTTCTCCAATTCGCCCCCTTCCTTCTCCGATCACCGCACGCCACAAAATGAAAGCTACAAAAATAAATTAAGGTCGGCAGGGTTTGGCGTAGGCGTCGACTTGGCCGATTAGGTGGCGATTAAAAAACTCGCGGCGGTGGAGAAGCGTCTAGCGCCTAGGCGGAGTTGGGCGGGGAGTTTTAGAACACTGATAATAATAGTGAAATTTTTCTAACCAATGTGAGATACATCTATTCTATTAATAATTAATAATAATAGTAAAATTCTTTTATTTTAATTAACACTTTTGAAAGATACATCTATTATATCTATACATATATAGAAGGAGAGGAACAAGTTTTGGAATGTTCCCGCCAAAAGTGACTTTCCAAATTTAGAAACACTTCTAATTTATATATAAGCCACTTTTTGCATTGGAAATAGAAAATAGAAAATGTCATTATTATGGTTGATTGGATAAATGATTCCAAAACCTCTTCACATTCTTATTTAGTATATTAAGAAAAATATGCATAGTAGAAACATGAGAGGTAACAAAACCAAGTTTTTTTTTTGTCAATTTCTTTGCATCAATATCTAGGCTAAGAAAAATAAAGATGGAATAAAATAATGACTTTGAAACTAAATCATATACATACTATTTGAAGTAAAACTAATTCACAGACAATCAATTAATAATAATACCAAGATCTGACAATTTTTTCTCTATTTCATCATAACCAATGTTATTATTATAAAAAAATCTATAAATCGAGATATGACCAATTTTTTGAGACAGCTAGTTACATGTAAAAAAATGGGAACCCAATAATTTCTGATTTTTAGTTACTTATACATAGGGGTGTAAATGGTTCGGTTTGGTTTGGTTTATGCCAAAATCACAAACCGAACCGCCTCCTAGTGGTTCCAAAAATCTCAAACCGAACCGAACCAAGTAAGACTTGGAACCGAACCACTCGGTTTGGTTTGGTTTGGTTCGGTTTTATGGTTTATATAAATTATTTTTAGTGAGATTAACCAACATTAAAAATAACAATAAAAATAAGATTTTAATTTGGAATTAACATGAAAATTAGGAAATTACCTACTAACAACAAATTATCATAAATAAAAAATACAAATTCTAAAATAAACACAAACAATGGAAGAAATAATAGTTCTCCAACAATCAAGATTTTGTTTGGTTTGGTATCCGTATATATATATATATATATATATATATATATATATATATATATATATATATATATATAATGAATAAATCAAAGGTTCAAAATAGTTAATAAATGTAATATAGTATATATTATATAATTAATAAATAAAAATATATAGGGTGGTTTGGTTCGGTTCGGTTTGGTTTGGTTCGATACCAAAAATCGTGAACCGAACCGTGTGGTTTTCCAATTTATGAAACCGAAACCGAACCGTCTTTGACTAAAACCAAACCAAACCGACTGGTTTGGTTTTGTTCGGTTCGGTTTGGTGGTTCGGTGGTTCCGATTTACACCCCTACTTATACATGTTAAAAAATTCAGATATCAAAAAAGTACTGATGATAAAAGTAATCAACATTCAGATAGAATTTTTTTATTAGTTGAACTAAATTACAAATTAAAATTAATAAACAAGTTTTGAAGTTAAACAGAGTTTTTGAAATATTTTTAGAAACATGAACATACCAACAAGTTTCGGGCAAGTCGGTGGTCATAGCATCCATTGCCGGACTTTCTTTAGGTGGTAACCTTGGGGTTGGACATCGCTGCAAAAAATGCGTAAAAAAAATTGCAATGTGTGGTGAAACTAGGGTAAAAGTGTTTTCTTTTCGTTTATATACATCAACTAAAACAACGTGATTTTATGAGTGTTTACCATGTCGCGGTCCAAAAGTTATCTATAGCACGGTTTAAACCAAATTTTTCGATGTCTATCTACCGATCGTTTGAATTTTTAGTTCATTTTCCTTGACCCATCTCCTACATTTTATTTTCGTTGGTTATATACTATTTTAATTATTTTTTCTTTATGTCTGATTTTTAAATTGAACCATAATACTTGAATTATTTTGTAAAAATTACCAATTTTGAAAAGTCTAGTTTTCAAGGTTTTATGACAAAACATGTTAGTATATCACAAACAATTTGCCTTTTGTCTGATATTATATGTGCTGTCAATTTTTTTAACATTAATATAACTTTTATTTATATATATATATTTTATTTGTATATATTTTAATATCATTTTTTAATACGGGAAACACATCAGTAAATTTAAATTTTTTTGAGACTTGAGAGTAAAGAATGAGAGAAAGTGAACCTTAATTTCATTGTTTAGAATTGGAATTGTGGGCTTCAATACAAATTTTATTGTTTATATCCTGATGCGTCCAAATTCTTCCAAGGGCACACTGGACTTGATAACTTGGATATCTGGCTTTCAATTCTATCTTTAATCTTCAAGGCCCAATCCTGAAAGATAAAAACAAACAGTGAACTAGGCAGGGGCTTTCCCTGCAAAAGCCCTCCGGCGTGAGAATTAGCTTAACACTCAATTCAACCAGCAAATTGACTGAGTTTTAGCTTAGTATATGAATCACATACCTCCCTCCTTTGTTTTGAGGGGTTTTTATATCCTTTTTCGGAAACTGATTAACTCCCCATTGAATGTTGAGGCGTGCATGGCGGGTACATTAACTACCACGTTCACAACAACGGTTTAATCATGAATGTAGAAGCGAGTTTCTCGGAGATAACTGCCCACGTTTGGGACGCCTGTTACTTTCATAACTAAACATGGTAAATCTTGTTCCCTGCGCACTTGCCCGCTGGGTGAGCCCCCAGTTCCTTGCACACTTGCTCGCTGCGTGAGCCCCCAACTCGATGTACACTTGCCCGCTGGGTGAGCCCCCAGTTAGCTGCACATGTTCTGCTCGTGACTAAAGAAGACGTGCCGGGCACGTGATTTATATTTGGGCTTATTGGGCCGAGCAGTTCAGTAGCCCCTTGCTCCTTGTCTGGCGATCACATATGCTTGGAGCGAGGAGCAAAAGACCAAATTTTCCAAATAATCCTATTGTCTTCTGCTAGCTTTATAATGGTTGTACCGAGGTAAAACACCATCGATGGATGCCAACCTAAGATGTACTTGGCACTGAAGGGACATGCCTTTACCCACCGCCTTTTATCTTTCTGCATACCCGTATCCCGAGGCATCATTTAATGCGATGCCTCGTTTCGTGTACCGTAATGATTTCAGACGGCTACCTCGGTCCTTGCCCCATGACAACTAAACCCCTCCATAAAAAATGAAATGGCCCATCATTTGAATCTTTCCAGCCATTAGAAAGTTCCCTGAGTGCTTCTATACCTAAGACAACTTTGCATGTAAAGAATTATGAATCAGGGCTTTGATCCTCCAGTGCTGATCCAAAACAAGGAAGGCCACCATTCAAGTAGAAATTTCCCAGCTTGCTTGATTCGATTCCCCGATTTACCAGGTACTTCTCATCTCAATTCCCTGTTTATGAATCTCAATTCCTGTTTTTTCCCCCATTTACTTTCGCCGCTAGAACCCTAATTGGGATTCGATGTTGCCTGTTGAGCACACCACGACTACATGCTTACGATTTACAAACCCTTGGAAAAATCTTACCCCCAACCTCTTTCTTTCACCTGCTATTTCAGTATATTTACTGTCATAACTCCCATTTTGCCTATCCTATCCGCTTTCTACACCATACCATTCACTAGATAGGAATCGAGGAAAAGAACCCCCACTAGTGCCCCGTTCACTAGCTCAAATAACAGAATCCCCAATCAAGGGTTTCACCTGCCCCTTATTAATGTTCACACGGGCAGGAATTGACATTTCTTCCTCGATTCATGTAGGATGTCTTCCCGCGAAGAAAGTGAATCTGAAGCTGAAGGGCACAGCTATAATCACGGGGCCTCAACAGAATCTGAAAAAAGTTTTGAAGCTGTAGAACAAATTTCTGAAAACACACCGACTCAGATCTTCAAATCCTTGAAACCATAAATGACCGTACCCTCACATCAACTAGTTATCCATCTGAGAAACCAGACTCAGGGAAAACTGGCACTGATGAATCGTCAAAGGCGATTGAAACAATTAAACCGCCTTTGCCGGACAGCCTTTCCCTACCCTCTTCGAGCACTAACACTTCCCTAGTACTTAAGATCCAAGCCGCACATAAAGGCAAACAAGTTGCCGCCGAGGAGGGACCCGTCTGGGAAGTGACCTGGGACGAATTCAAAACCGAAGAGGACATCATCGGATGGTTTTACTCATTGGGAACTGACCCCAAAGACTACCGATTCAAAGCATTTGACTTGACCATCAAACCCAAAGAACACGCTGACCAGGGAGATAAAATGATTTTCTATTTTGACTTTTTCTTGGTCGGACTCAGACTGCCTTTGGATCCTTTTATCTGTGAATTCTTAAATATGACAAATGCGCTTCCCTGCGAGCTAACACTGACCACTGTCAGATTTCTGGTGGCATACACTGTCGCCTGCAGACTATTGGGCTACGAACCCGATATGCTTTTATTCTGCAAAACTCTTCCTTTTCAAAATTGACCAAAAAACCCAATGTATATCTGGCCGCTCTAACCCCCATTTTTTCAAGTTTTTGAGTGAAAGCCCAAACAAAGTCGTAGCTTGGGATAGAAAAATATTACTCGTAGAATCCAGAGTCGGCTGGCCTTTTGCTTTTCACCTCAAACCCTTAAAAGCCCCTTTATACACCCGGGACCAATTTCGATCGGGAGAAAACAAAATGCTTGCAGACATCAAGAAAGTTCTGGTTGTAAAAGAAAAGAAAGGCGAGCAAGACTTTGTGTTTGATTGGGAAGCCTTAACCCAAAGTGATGTTTATCTGCGACAAGCTGGAATTCGTTGTCGTACTGTCCCCTCGATTGAACCCCTTATAGAGATCGAGGAGGAAGAACCCCATCCATACTGGGGAGGCTGCCACGGATTCGAATTCCCTGATGAATGTTTAAGCTGCCAAGAGCTTGGAGTGAGCTGCACCCCAACCTATGACGGTAGTTTAAATACTCACATAAACTCGCATACTTATTTGAAATATTCTGACATTCTGCTTTGATGCTATGCAGACATGAAAAGATTGAACGACACAAAGAAGTTTCTGGAAGCCCAAACAAAAGCCAAAGCTGACCGTGAAGCTGAGATGGCAAAAAAGTTCCCTGTCCATCCTCCCAGAGTCCCTTTCGTGCCAACTACTCGGGGCGGGCAAAAACGATCTGAAGAAACAAAACAAACTGCCCCTGTTGTTGAACCAACAAGTAGCCGTGCCAAACCTTCCTCCCCAATCCGAGCAAAAAACAAAACTCCAGCAGAAAGGAAGAGACCCGGTGAGGAAATCCAAACCGAAAGACATACTTGATCGCGAGTAGAAGTTCCATCCTCGCATCGAACCCTGGTGCTATCGTTTCAAAAAGAAGGCTTCAAAATGCCACGGACAAGTGCAGAAGTAGACATGCTCGTGGAAGAAATCGGTGACGTGCCCTATCTACAAAAAATGAATCTCCTCGAGCGAGGCAACTACGGAGCTGTCAGCGGGCAAGGAGTTTTGAAAAGAGTGTGTCACCTTAACGTCGTGGCGAGCAATGTTCGAATAGCCTCCAGCGTCTTGATTGGTGAAATTGGGCTAAATATCAGCAAGGTAAATTAGAAATTTATTATCTGTTCTACTCTGAAAGTACCATCCACAAGATTTAATGATATTAATTATTGTTCTCCTAGATGGCGACAAAAAGCTCCCTCCTCTTCGACCATTTGACCGAGAAGATTGCCAGCTGCAACTCTCTAACCAAGGAGAAGAACCAACTGGAAGAACAAGTCAACTCACTACACGCCGAGCTCAAAGCTAGCGAAGAAGCCGTCATCAATAAGGTCACCGAGTTGTCTAAGGTGGAGGAAGAAAAAAGAACTCTTGAATCCCATCTTGCCTTCGCCAAGACATCTGAGGAAAAGCTCCTTAAAGAGCTCCATGAGGCCTGCTCAAGTGTTGCCAACAGAGAGGAGGAACTGAAGTCGGAGATGGCACGCCGAATTGCCGAAGAGAAACTGATTGCAGTGGAAAATTTAAAGGCCTCCTCAACTTTTGATGATCTTATGTATCCATATTACAACCAAGGCATGAACCATATTTTGAGACAAGTCGCCACCAGCCAATTCCAAGAATTGACCCCTGTTGTGCTTGCTGCCTGGGGAACCGCCTCCCCTTTTGACCGCAAGATTCGAGAAGGCCACTCACTTGTGCCTTACAGTGTAGAGGAACTGGGGTTGCTTGTTGAGGAAGACGCTAAAACTGGGTTACCTGCTTGGGACCCCCCCGCTCTGCTAGAAAACAACGTGGCTGACCTAATGACAGAGATTTACAAAGCCCAACTGTCAAAGATGTCCGAGGAAGCAACAACAATTGAAGGGGAAATCATAATACTCAAAGAAGCCAACGAAGTTGCAACAAGTGTAACAGCTGAAGATGTCAGCCCAACTGCTTGATCAACAATCCCACCATCTGACCTACGTGCCATAACATTTGAATCCATTACTTTTCATGTCAAACAATTTATAACATCTTTTGACATGTAATATTAGTATTGCTCTTAATATCTTATGCTTGTATTTGCTTCAGCCATTCTAAAAACCCATTTTTTTAAAATCGAACAAGCGCACTCTGTGCTTGACAAAGATAAAAAAATACATAACGCTTGAACACCAACCCCTTCACCCAATCTAAGATAGCTCGCACTCGTGAAGGAGAATAATCGAGATAGCAGACCCGAACACCAACCCTTTTTCATGAGCAGAGATACTTCATGCTCATAAAAAAAAAGTATAATCGAGTTAACCTTAAACCACACTCGAACACCAACTTTTTACTCAAGCGGGAAAAAACCCATGCTCACCAAAAGCATAATCGAGTCTGGACCGAACGCTATAAGTAGGATACTTTTTTAAAAATAAGATCCAACATGTGCTTATTTATTTCATCCCAACTTACATTTAAACAAGAAAAATTCTGCAAAATTCCAATCAACGATAATACTTCTTCAAGTGATCAACATGCCATGGGTGCTTAAGCTCGATGCCTTCCTCTGTTCGCAACATCTATGTCCCTTCCTTGACAATTCTGACTACTTGAAAAGGACCTTCCCAATTAGGAGAAAGTTTCCCCCATTCTGCTCGATGGCCTGTTGCCTCAATTTTAGGGAGAACCCACTCACCCACAGCAAATGACCGACCACGAACCCTTTTATCGTTGTGGGCCTTTGCTTGTTGTTTGTAATTGGCCATTCGCATCTTAGATTTCAACCGTTTCTCCTCTACCAAATCAAGATCGGCTGCCCGAGCTACAATGTTGGATTCTATATCATAGTGAGATACTCTATGATTCAGCAAGTACATCTCCACCGGTGCGATGGCTTCAGATCCAAAGGCAAGAGAAAAAGTTGTTTCACCCGTAGGTCCTCTAACTGTTGTTCTGACCACCATAAAGCTGACGGCAACTCATCCACACATCTTCCTGCTTTATCTTCAAGATTTCTCTTAAGGGCGTGCATGACTTGCTTATTGGCAGCTCATCTTGTCCATTACCCTGAGGATATGCGACAGAAGACTACCAATGCCTCACGCGCATCTGCTCTCAAGCTTTTGTAAACTTTTCCGAGAACTGAGTCCCATGATCAGAAACTATTGCCCAGGGTACCCCAAAACGGCACCATATATGCTCGTGCATAAAGTCGATCACATTAATCTCACTCATAGTTGCCAAAGGCTTGGCCTCTACCCACTTAGTGAAGTAATCCACAGCAACTACTGTATATTTAAACTTGGAGCGAGCCAACGGGAAAGGACCAATTAAATCTATTCCTCACATATCGAATGGCCATGCTGCCACCATATGAGTCTGCTCGGTAGAAGGTAATCGAGGTATATCGGTGTAACGTTGACACTTATCACATCAGCGAACATACATTTCTGCATCCCGCCTCAAAGTAGTCCAGTAAAATCCTACAGCCAAAACCTTTTCTGCCAACGACCGTTGACCCGGATGCCCTCCACATTTTCCCTCATGAATTTCACCCAATATGCCCTCGATCATCTCTGGCCGCACACACCTAAGCAAAGGCCTAGTATATGACCGCCTATAAAGAACTTTATCCAGAATAACATATCGGCATGCTCGCTTCTGAATAGTCCGAGATTCCAACTTGTCCTCGGGCAACGTTCCTTGCTCGATGTAAGCCTTCAGATCATCTATCCAACACTTTGTAGCAGGTTCAATATCCATGATCACCTCTTTCTCTATCACTGGGATTTCCAAGTACTCAATCATGACCCATGGATGCAAAGATTGAATTTCATCCTCGGCCATCTTAGAAAGGTAATCTGCGCGCATATTATCCTCACGGCCAATTCGAACCAACTCCCAGTAATCAAAATCCTTCAAAATCTCCTTCACCATAGTACAATATCGAATCATAACTGAATGATGGACAACATAATCACCCTTGACTTGGTTCACGACCAATTGTGAATCACAATAAATTATTATCTCGCGCACTCCTACATCTTGCGCGAGCTCAAGCCCCGCGATCAAAGCCTCATATTCTGTTTGGTTGTTCGATGCTGGAAACTTGAAACGCAAAGCCTTCTCAAACTCCATTTCTTGCTCGGGTCGAACTAATACCAACCCTGCTCCGCTCCCGAGCCTACTAGCTGAACCATCCACGTGCAATTCCCAGCAATACTCTGGACGGGGCAGTTGAACAGGAACTTTCTTCAATGCAGTCTGGGTAGAAACTTCTTTCTCGAATGAATCCTTAATATCTCGCCAAGGCTGGTAATCAATCTCGAACTCGGTCAATTCAATTAACCAGGTAAGCAAGCGACCAGAAGAGTCCAGCTTGTGCAGAATTTTTCTGAGAGGTGTGTCTGTGTACACAATGATGAGGTGTGCAGAAAAATAAGCTCGAAGTTTCCGAGCAGCAACAATAAGTGAATAAGTCGATTTTTCTGTATTAAAATAACGCCCCTCCACCGCGGTGAGGGCCTTAGAAACATAATACACAGACTTTTGGAGATTACATTCTTCCCTAACTAGTACAGCGGCCACATCCTGCTCTGTAGCTACGAGATACACAAACAAATTTTCCCCAAGGATCGGGCTGCTTAGTAACGGAGGTTGTCCCAAATATTCCACCAGCTGCTTGAAAGCTTCTTGACATTCCTTTGTCCATTCAAACTCTTTGTTTCCTTGAAGTACTTTGAAAAATGGCAGGCACCTTTCTGCCGACTTGGAAATAAAGCGACCAAGGGCTATAACTCGACCGTTAAGCTTTTGGACGTCCTTGATGCAGCGAGGAGGCTTCATGTGACCAATGCCTTAATTTTTTCCAGGTTGGTCTCAATACCTCTTTCATTCACCATGAATCCCAAGAATTTTCTTGCCTTCACCCCGAACACACACTTGCTCGGGTTAAGCTTCATGTTGTTTTTCTTGAGATTGTCAAAGGTCTCTTCCAAATCAACAGTATGATCATGCCCTTTGGTTTCATCACCATATCATCAATGTATGCCTCCACATTTCTGCCGATCTGCGAGTTGAAGACCATATTCACCATCCGCTGATAAGTAGCTCCTGCATTCTTTAAGCCGAATGACATCATTTTATAGCAGTAGAGTCCACCTGTTGCCCGGAAGGCAGTCAAAGCCTTATCTTTTTCATTCATCTCACTTGGTGGTACCCTGAATACGCATCAATGAAACTCAGGAACTCAAAACCCGCTATAGCATCCACTAACTTGTCGATGCGAGGAAGAGGATAGCAATCCTTCGGACAAGCTTTATTAAGGTCGGTGAAGTCCACACACATTCTCCATTTGCAATTTGATTTTTTAACCATGACTACATTGCCCAGCTAGGCCGGATAATGTTTCTCTTCAATATTATCTGCACTAAGCAGTTTCTCCACCTCCTAGCTCCTTGATCGCTTTATCCTTTTCTGTGGAATATACTCTAGACCGCTGTTGAATTGGCCTGAAAGCTGAGTCCACGCTAAGGCAGTGAACAACAACGTCCTCACTAACCCCTTGCATATCTTCTGGTCTCCACGTGAACACATCCAAGCTACTATGGAGCTGCTTAACCAGGTTAGCCCGAGCTTCCGCCAACAATGCTTTGCCAATTTTTATTTTCTACTCGGGGTAAGTAGAGTTAATGACAACCTCTTCAAGCTCGTCTTTAGCTGTAAATTCTGGTTCATCCCGCATTTGGAGTGTGTCGTATTGTTCCAAGCCCTCGCTGACCATAGCAATTGTTGGAGGTCCCACGGTTACATGAGACTTTTCCTTGGTGCTAATGGTAACTTTCTGTTCGTCATTGATGACTGTATTTTATACGCAATTAATGGGTATTATTTCGGCTTAAATTATGCTATTTCTCGAGGTTTTTGTTGTCTAATATATGTTTTAGTGTTGTTTTATAGTTTCAGGGACTTTTGGAACAATTGTGCAAAATATAGACACTTTATGCTGAATTGAAGAACTTTAGGGACCAAACTGCAAAAGCTGGAAACTTGAAGTGAAAAAGCTGAAAATCAGAATTTCCAGCAAAATTCAGCCGCCACCTTTGAAGTGTTACAATTGTCTTGGGAAACGTGAAATCCTATTTTAATTCTTTTTAGTGTTGTAATTATGTTGTATCTCCCTTTCCTTCTTGTTGTATGATTAATTAGGTATAAATAGATCCCTTTAGGCTAGGAAAAAAGAAGAGAGAAGTTCTGTATTATTTTTCTTTGTCTATGGAGAAAGATTCTCCAAGAATGGTTCAAGGTTTTGTACTTTCAATTATGGAGAGCTAACTCCATAATCTAGGAATTGGAGGTAACTTGTATCGAATCTATTGTTTTATATTAATTCTTATTCATTTAATTCTTGTTGATTGTGGTGATTATCAATCCCTCTATTATTTCACTTTGAACAAATGAATGTGATCGTGAATAATAAAGGCCTAGAGGTGCGGATAACTGCATGATCAATGTGCATATGTCGTACACTGGCTCACAATCGTGATAAATTGAACCTATCGATGCACAAGATTGATAAGTTAGGGTCAGGTTCATATATGACCTAAGTGACAGTTAGGATCCATATGTTCTTGTGCTTAGGATATAGAATGGATGAATTATTTGGAGATGGAGACTGAACGGTAATTTGACAGGCTATATCTATCTTTCGTGAACGAATCCAAGGTATTGAATGATACTTTATTTAAATGAACAATAGAATAGATACAAGTGAATCCTAATTCCTAGGCGATTTACAAATCTTTGATTTATCTCATATTTATATGCTTTGTTAGTTATGTTATTTTATTGCCTTCTAGTTAATTTAATTTATAAAAACCAAAAAAAAATCTCATTAGTTATTAATTGCTTTATTTTAATAGATTAGTTAAATTTACTTTAATCAAATCCAAATCTCTGTGGTTCGACCCTTGCTTCCCAAGCTATTCTACAATAGTCTTGTCCACTTGCAAGGAAATAAATTTAAAATAAGACAACAATCAACCATCCTCCAGGGTCAACTTTTGCTTTTTCCTTTAACTATCCCGTACATACTCCAGGACCGCCCGAGGCTGACTCTTCAACACCCCCACTCCTTGATCGGTGTAAAACTTCACTCGTTAGTGAGGAATATAAGTGACCATTTGGAACTTAGTCATGCTCGGCACGCCTAAAATGATATTATAGGGAGATTTCAAGTCGATCACCATAAAGGTGACCTTTTCTGCCCGAGTGCAACTGCCCTCACCTATAAAAACTTCGAGCTCGACTTTGCCCTTCACCGACACTTTGTGATTAGTGAAGCCCTCTAAAGTCCCTGCATAAGGCTTGAGGCATTCATCCTTCATCTCTAAGCCTTGAAAACAATAGTAGTACATCACATCTTTGCATGCTCCAGTATCTACCAGAATCCTGTGCACAACCCAGCCATCAACCAAAGTAGAAACAATCAGAGATTGCTCCCCAGCCACATTACTCGCCAATTCGCTGTGAGTAAACTGTATCGAGTCTTCGCCTGCTTGCAAAGTGGTTGGGCGATCCTCCACCTTTGACAATGAGTAAATCTGCTAGCCGAGCTGAGTGGGTGTGGGCTCCTTGTCCATAATTACATTTTTTACCCCTCGAATTGTGGGTGCATCTCTTCGGGGGCATTCCACCTATTGTTGCCATCTCTCTTGAACCGGTCCAACCGACCTTCATTTATCAACTTTTGAATGGCCTTTTTCAACGGCCAACATTCCTCCGTTGTATGCCCATAGTCATCATGATAAGCACACCTTTTAGTCTGATCCCTGGAATTTGCTGTCTCAGGATTCATACGTGGTGGTCGGGGAAGCTCATCTCAAACTACATACATTATATCTTCCCGCAATGTGTTAAGCGGGGTAAGATCACTTTCTCGAAGAAATTCTCTTGGGCGATCATATCGTGACTTGCTTCTATTATAACCGCCGCCTGCACCTTGGCCGCTACCCTTGGGGTTAGCCCCGGCTCCCCCAATCTCGGCACCTTCTTTCTTCTTGTCCTTCTTTGCGGTCTCCTTCGCGCACCACTTTTGAGCTAGCCCGCATCAACATCTCATCCTACGTTTTGGGCTCATGAATACTTAATTCAGACCTCAAACCACCTTCTCCCTCGAGCAAATCTGTTTCAAAGCACAAAGTAACCTCCCGCTCGGATAGCCCAGGAACTTGCTCGAGCATTTTTGTAAACCGCTCCAAATAACTGACCGTTGATTCATGAGCTCCTTGCTTCACTTTAGACAAGTCAGCTCTGGTCTTTGCAATTGCCCAGAAGTTCTAAAATCTGCTAAGAACTTTGCCTTCAAATCTACCCAGTTATTGATGGATCTGCGAGGCAAAGCTCCCATCCAGGCCAATGCTTTTCCTTGTAATGAGCCCACAAAAGCTCAGATTTTTAATGCCTCATCTGATGTCACTAGACCAATTTGGGACTCGAATGACATCAACCAATCTCTCGCCTTTGTCTTCCCTGTATACTCCTTAACATTTGGGAAGATGAGTCCTTGTGCTGGAGGTGCATTCTCAATCCAAGGGGCCAGAGGACTAGCTGACGTTCCCAGAAAATTCTCATCCAAGGCCTTGCCATGTTCCCATGCCTCTATTCGGCGCTTTAAGTCCTCAAACTCTTGCATATTAAAGGTTGTAGGCAAACCACCTGCGAGCTGAGGCTGTATTTTAGACACATGAGGGGCCTGTGGGGGTCCCATAGCTCCCGTAGCTTGAGCAACACCCACGGCCTACGCCACCTGTGCCTGGGCTACACATGCGAGCTGAGGCACTGGCTCATTAGCTACTAAACTTTTTTGGGCATTCGGTTGATGCAATTCCCTCCTGCCTTTAGAATGATGCGACAAATGAACATGTGACCTTCCAGGCGAAGGTGTCTGAGGACAATGAGCATATGACCTCCTAGGAGATGGAGTGCGATGATTGCGAACATGCGATCTTCGCGAAAATGGTAAACGAGGGCGACGAGGATGTGGCCTTCGTGGAGAAGGTGATCTACGATGACGACGAGACTGTGCTAATTCCTCTCCCACCCTGGGTCCCAATCGAGAGTGTACACTCGGAACAACCCTGTAACTGGCTCGCCCCTCCTGCTGGCTTTATCCCTTATTGGATTCTCGTGCATGGGGCTGTGAAGGAACTTGCACTGGATTTAAAGGATTTCCCCCGGTCCTTGACCCACTTGCTGTTTGACTCGGTGTGGGCAAGCCCGATAGGGGCTCCAACACAATGGGTAAAGGTGGCTTACCCATTGCGATTAAGTGCAAGTTCAGCTAGTCCATTTGCCCCAGATATATCTCCCTTTGGCGTAAAGCTTCCTCTCGAAACTCATTGGCTAACCCAACAGCAACCACAACACTCCTAACCAAAGAATCCAAACCTCGTCGTTGATTGAGCTGATGACGGGCATCATGAGGTGGTGTGTAACACCCCGCTCCTTCGTTAGCCCGGTTTGCGTGCTATACTTGCACTTCTTCCTTTGTTGACTGTATGTTTGGTTTGCGATAGGGTCTAGATGTGTATGAGAGACCACATTAAGACCAAAACACTATTAAGAGATGCCATATAGTTGTTGACTTGCTAAAGTCACAAGTCGTGACTCGACGATAGTCGGAATGCGACGCGATTGAGAGTTTACTTGCATTTTGTGTTCGTGACCTCGGTTTGGTCTTAGACCTCTATATGATGGCTTATTAACATGTTTAGATGTATTAGACTTCAAGTTGGAGGTGTTCCTTAAGTCTATCGATGATTTGGAAGCTTTGGAGATAGTGCTCGTCTTTATCGCGTAGTTCGGGAATCGAGTCGCGTAATCGTCTCTCCTTTGGGACTCTTATTTACCTAGTTGTTGTTCAACTTCCTAGGAGTATTTAAGCTTCTTCATTATCCCTTAGACTTGCCTTAAAAGTCTCCTTTCATTGCTCGTTCAATTGCTAGTTCATTCGTCGTTCCGGTTGCACGTTGTTGCACCTCTTCCCGGTTTCGCTCCGAGTTGTTTTGGGAGTTGTTCAGGTGTGTTTCAGACTTGTTTTGAGTTGGGTTAGACCTTAGAATGGTTGCCCATGAGTTTGGGACCATTTAGGACATGTTTAGACCAAGTTCAAGGGCAGGACCATGCGCTCGCATCGAATTCTGATCACCAGCTCGCGGGACAGTGCTGAGAGCATTGCAAAATGAACATGAGCTTATAGAAGTCCAGGCGCCCGCCTGGCCACATGTGAGGCGCCCGCCTCAAGATCTGGTTGCACCTACGGAATTTTTCTCTGTTTTGCTGTTTTACGAATTTTGCTCCTAAACACCTATTCAAAACCTTTTCTAAACCCCACCTAAACCTCCTTAATTATGTCCTAACATCTCTAACAAGTTTTAAAAATGGATTAAGAGTGCTTTAGTGATCAATTAAGCTACCAAAAATCAGATTTAAAGGGACCACATTGCGGTGACACTTGTCCCACTCAGTTTTTAACCCAATATAAGCCACAATCTGAGAGTTTGACTCTCATTTCTCACCCCTCCTCTCCAAAAACGGGAATGGCTTCTCTCCTAGTTCCTCCATGAGTTCTTGAGGGTCCTTCTTGACCTTCCATGGTTCCTCTTCTTCGTTGCTCAAGCCCTAGCTATAGAATCGAAGAGCTCGACGAGTAGATTACTTCCAACCGATTACTTTCTCGTTTTTCTTTCTTGATTGGGGATTGAAGGTAAGTTACTTCTTCTCTTTTTGATTTTTGTACTCATTGATCCTAAGGAAAACAAACTCTATGCTATTTGAGGTCAATGAGTACACATACTTGCTTTGTGTGATTTTAATTTGTGATTTGAGCATGTGAACTTGACAAAAGCATATGTAGGATGACTTATATGATTGTTGAGGTATATTGTTACCCTTCATCTTGTGTTTCTAGGATTATGAGTATGCTAGAAATCATGTCCACATGTTATTTGGGTTTATTGTGGAGTTATGCCTAGGATTGGAGCTTTGGATGTATGAACTCACTAGATATCATGAGTAGGATCATTTAATTGAAATTATGTGATTTATAAAATGGGTTATGATTTATGTTGGGTTTTGTTATGAATTTTAGGGCTTGAAATCAACCCCGAATTATTGGAGAAATTATTGTTAATTAAAGTGGGTGTTAATGTTGAGATTGATGAAGGGTGTAAATAATGAAACTTAGTATTTAGACTCAACGGAATCGAAATAAATTCAATAATGTGTTAATGAACTCGGGTTGGAATCCTACGACATTTGGGTTTCGGTTGACTATGATTATAATGAGTTCTTGGGTTGTTAGGCTTGGGAATCAAGCCCGAATGAATTTTGAGATTTTGTAGTATATATGAATGAAATGTTTAATTGTGGTTTTATGAAACACATAAAGAATGAAATGTAGAATTAAGACTCAACGGAGTCGTTGTAAGGTCAATAATATAATAATGAGCTTTGGGTTGAAACCCTACGATGTTCGGGTCTTGCTTAGTTATGTTTGTGCGTACCCGAGTATCTTATTCGGTGTCCAATCGAGACAATCATGATATAGAGACCTATTGGGAGTATGTTTAGAGCGTGCTCGTTGGAGCACGGAGTATTAGAGATCAACCTATGATCTCGTATGCCTTTAAGAAATGATCATTTGAGCGAGTTTTTACGTTAGGGGATTTGGTCGCGTGCACATGAATGCACTTGCGAGGGAGTGACTACGGGGTAGTCTTGATGTTCTTGAGTATAGCATTGAGGAAGTCGGTTATATACGACAGTTGGGTCTATTGTTGAGTCCGGTATGCTTTTATGTATAGACTAAATGCTAAGTCTTGATTGTGGTTGTTCTTAGACTAAGTAATAGTCTTTGATTTAATCTTGAGTTGAGGACTATAGTAGACCTCACTTTGTGATTTACTGAGCTATAAGCTATTCTTGAATTGGTGATGACTTGAGGATTGTGAATACCTCAATATATGGTTCTTGAACTAAACTTACAAGTTACTTGAACATGTTAAGGGTGTACATTTATGTGCATTGTTTATTGGGTTTTGTAGAGCATTATGACCTACTTGATTTGAAATCCTTTTGTGATGGACTTGGTTATTTTATCGATTACTTGAGCATTGATTTGTCCGTCTTGGTCGTTTGTCGGCAATGGGACGATTCATAGCCTAGCTATGAATCGCCGCATTGAGGCCAATGGGGATTGTTTATCGATATTGGTCCCATTTCTCATCCGGGGTTGGATGAATGTAGCGTACTCATTAAGAGCGATGAGTTGTGATCATTTGAGGATTGAAACGTTATGATCATTTGAGGTTGGACTTAATATTGGTTTTATACGTGTTTACGTATGAGCATTTATGTGATAATATGCTATATGTTTGTTGAGTTTATGTGCTTTGATAACTAAGTCATGTTTATTGTTGGTATACTAGATGATACCATGATTTTATATATGCCATTATGCCATGCCATGCCATGCGAGTCGTTGTCGATTTGAGTGCATAGTTATCTCTCGGCCTTAGTTATGTAGACGTTCCTTTGTTTTTGGATTAAAGGCTTGGGTTCCACTTTATGATTTTAGCTTCCGCATTCGATTTTAGTTTTTAGTTGTTAAAGTATTTACATTCGTATTGCCGTTATGGCTTTACCTTCCTATTAGAGTTCGATGGCTCATCTTTTGACTTCCATTACCATTATGCTTAGCGTGCTTGTCCGTCTTTTAGTCTGTCATTAACGACACGACCTTGGGATTTCGCATTGGAGTCAGAGGTTCGGGTTTGTTACACTTGGTATCAGAGCTATAGGTTAGTTGTTTCGCCAGGATAGGTTCCTTGGCCTAGTTTGGGTGGGTTTATTGTTGAGTTATTAATGTTGAGTGTTCTTTCTAGGCGTATTATGTCAGGAACTTGGCGTGGAGCTAGTTCTAGTAGACCCAGATTCGAGTGCGGCTAAAGTGGCAGCGAGAGAGGGAGAATGTTATTGATCGCGTGTGACTCCTCAACAGATGTTTAGAATGGAAGGCGATTCTACCATTCTTGCGAGATTCTTGAAGTTGAAACCCGAGAGCTTCGATGGAGGACCCGATGCTTCTAAAAGCGAGAACTTTGGATAGAAAGCATGGAGAAGATCTTTGCGATTATGGGTTGTGCGTCAAAGAGATGGTGACCTAGCGGTGTTTAAATTAAGTGGTGCGGTGACCATTGGTGGCATGTGTTCGAGATAGTTGGAGACACCATGGAGTGCCTCAAGTGTGGGAAAACTTCACGATGGAGTTTATGGCACGATTTATTCCAGCGATAGTTGGGAAAGAAGAAGCGGAATTCATGGCGCTAGAACAAGGAACTATGACAGGTGGCTCGGTATTCGGCGAAGTTCACGAGTTGGCTCGCTATTGTGGTTACTTAGTACCAATGGATGAGGCTAGGAAGACCCGGTTTGTGAAGGGCCTAAGGATGAAATATATCGTAGGCTCGTTAAAGTTACAACTTCACGGATTACAGAGGCGTGGATCGTGCGTATGCGATGGAGTTGGACATCGAGGCGTAACTGCTCAGTGGGAACCTCGAGTACTATTAGAGGCAATGATGGTAATAGAGGCGGGCGGCACCTCGGGAGGCAGTTAGTCAAGAAATGTGCGTTACGGTGGCGGAGTGGTGTTACTACTTCTACTGAGGCGGCCAGAAGTGATGAATTGATATGCAATTTACGTATGAGGGCCGGGACATCTGAGACTAGGTCTTTGAGGGTAAATCGAGGAAAGTGTTTTTGCTTGTGGCGGTGATCATGTTCGTAAAGATTGCCCAGGATGAGAGTTAATCGGATGCGGAGTACTAGTCAACAATCTAGTGGCTCCAAGAGAGATGGGGATGGTCGGCCTAGAGTTTGAGGTGATGCTTGTGGCGTGGCGGTTGGCCATTGCGGAGTTTTGAGACCTATCCGAAATAGGAAGGTATATTCTTGTATATATATACATAAATTATACCGTTGCTACTATTACCGTTATTATGAGTGCAGCGTTTTAATCGGTAGCTCATGTGCATTCATACATACATTATATGGTGTATTGTGTAATATTGGTTATTTGCTCGATCGGGAATAATACCCCAATGTGAGATCGATATATGATATGGTTTGTTTGTGAATTACCGGTAGGTAATCGCTTGCGTGGTGTATGGATTCTTGTTTAGCCTATATATGTATAAGACTATGCATATATAGAGTTGTGGTTTATGTGGTTATATCAAAGGCATAGTATGAATATATATGAAACATGAATTGTATGTTGACACTTATTGGTTTGGTATGATGTTTGTATATTCTATGAAGATATGTTTAACGTAATGAATAATATAATACTATATTATTGTTAGTGGTTATTATCTGAGTGAATACACTCGATTAGTCGAAGGTTAAGTGCTGCGATTTATCGGTTAATTTCGGCACGGGAGAGATTGGCCTTCACATTAGTATTGAAACGTTAACGTTGTGTTAGGAAGTTTAGTGTATGCATTGGTTGTAGACTTGGTCTAGAGCTTAAGAAAAGGATAGTCTTGCGGAGTATAGATGTTACTGAGTATCGGTAGACATGTCGATTCCTTGTGATTCCTAGTGAGTTATCTTGGTTGAGTGTACTAGGTACACGAGTTTTGTAATAGCTATGACTATTGTTTGCCAAGGTAATAGACCTTGTTGCTTGGCTTGATTTTATTCGATTATGTGCATTAGTTGTAGGAAACACCTATTTGATGCATTTAAATTGTAGTATATTAAATTCTCATTTCATGATTATTATCTCTTGTTCATTCATTTCATTAGCATAGGAATTGTTTGAAGGATGCTTAAAACTTTTATTCATGAACATGTCATCCTTAAATAGAAACTTTTGAAGCTAATTCAAGAGGTACCTGAATTGGTGACCAAAAGGCATTCGTCGTTGGACTAGAAAAAAATTAAGTTAGAAATTGACTATACATTACCAAACGAATGGGACGAAATGGAATGAATTTCCAAACATTTCATTAATGTGCTCTTATATGTGTTCTTACCCGCGATTGGGAAATACATGAGTGTGATTACATGGTTTGAAATGTATGGAATTAGATTACCTTTAATTTGTTTGAGAATTGCTCCATAGGCAATTACTATTTCTTTTAACTTAGAATCTCTTGTGTTTGAATTTCGTGTTGAGCCGAGAAACAAATAGTTTCGGTAGATTGGATGTTGAAATATCCTTGAATGTGTTCTTCATGTTGAAATTTGGATTATTAGAGTTTGACCTCGTGTGTATTGTGGTTGAGTTCGGACCTAACGTTGGTTGTATCATGATTTAGAATTCGGGCAATTCTTTTAAGATGGAAGAGTGTAACACCCCGCTCCTTCGTTAGCTCGGTTTGCGTGCTATACTTGCACTTCTTCCTTTGTTGACTGTATGTTTGGTTTGCGATAGGGTCTAGATGTGTATGAGAGACCACATTAAGACCAAAACACTATTAAGAGATGCCATATAGTTGTTGACTTGCTAAAGTCACAAGTCGTGACTTCGGCGATAGTCGGAATGCACGCGATTGAGAGTTTACTTGCATTTTGTGTTCGTGACCTCGGTTTGGTCCTAGACCCTTATATGATGGCTTATTAACATGTTTAGATGTATTAGACTTCAAGTTGGAGGTGTTCCTTAAGTCTATCGATGATTTGGAAGCTTTGGAGATAGTGCTCGTCTCTATCGCGTAGTTCGAAATCGAGTCGCGTAATCGTCTCTCCTTTGGGACTCTTATTTCCCTAGTTGTTGTTCAACTTCCTAGAGTATTTAAGCTTCTTCATTAGCCCTTAGACTTGCC
The DNA here is from genome assembly GCA_013146195.2 of Codonopsis lanceolata. Lineage (NCBI taxonomy): Eukaryota > Viridiplantae > Streptophyta > Magnoliopsida > Asterales > Campanulaceae > Codonopsis > Codonopsis lanceolata. The sequence goes on from JABEVN020001395.1 coordinate 23,275, forward strand.
TTAAAGTCTCCTTTCATTGCTCGTTCAATTGCTAGTTCATTAAATCGTTCGGTTGCAGCTCGAGTTGTTCGGGGAGTTGTTCGGGTGTGTTTCGACTTGTTTTGAGTTGGGTTAGACCTTAGAATGGTTGCCCATGAGTTTGGGACCATTTAGGACATGTTTAGACCAAGTTCAAGGGTTGGACCATGCGCTCATGTCAATTCGATCACTCGCGGGACGTCTTTGAGAGCATTGCAAAATGAACATGAGCTCACGAAGTCCAGCGCGCGGCCACATGTGAGTGCCCGCCTCAAGATCTGGTTGCACCTACGAGAATTTTTCTCTGTTTTTCTTTGTTTACGAATTTTGCTCCTAAACACCTATTCAAAACCTTTTCTAAACCCCACCTAAACCTCCCTAACCCTCCTTAATTATGTCCTAACATCTCTAACAAGTTTTAAGAGTGGATTAAGAGTGCTTTAGTGATTAATTAAGCTACCAAAAATCAGATTTTAAGGACCACATTGTGACACTTGTCCCACTCAGTTTTAACCCAATATAAGCCACAATCGAGTTTTGACTCTCATTTCTCACCCTCCTCTCCAAAAACAGGGAATGGCTTCTCTCCTAGTTCCTCCATGAGTTCTTGAGGGTCCTTCTTGACCTTCCATGGTTCCTCTTCTTATTGCTCAAGCCTAGCTATAGAATCGAAGAGCTCGGCAGATAGATTACTTCCAACCGATTACTTTCTTTTTCTTTCTTGATTGGGGATTGAAGGTAAGTTACTTCTTCTCTTTTGATTTTGTACTCATTGATCCTAAGGAAAACAAACTCTATGCTATTTGAGGTCAATGAGTACACATACTTGCTTTGTGTGATTTTAACTTGTGATTTGAGCATGTGAACTTGTTAAGAGCATATGTAGGATGACTTCTATGATTGTTGAAGTATATTGTTACTCTTCATCTTGTGTTTCTAGGATTGTGAGCATGCTAGAAATCATGTTTACATTTCATTTGGGTTTATTATGCCTAAGTTTGGGGCTTTGGATATGTGAACTCACTAAACATCATGAGTATGATCATTTAATTGAAATTATGTGATTTATAAAATGGGTTATATGATTTATGTTGGGTTTGTTGTAATTTTGGGTAATTAATAACCATGTTAATGAACTTCGAGATTTGTGAATCCTCACACGACATTTGGGTTTCGGTTGACTATGATTATAATGAGTTCTTGGGTTGTTAGGCTTGGGAATCAAGCCCAAATGAATTGAGATTTTGTAGTATATATGAATGAAATGTTTAATTGTGGGTTTATGAAACACATAAAGAATGAAATGTAGAATTAAGACTCAGCGAATTAGTTGTAAGGTCAATAATATAATAATGAGCTTTGGGTTGAAACCTACGATGTTCGGGTCTTGCTTAGTTATGTTTGTGCGTACAGAGTATCTTATTCGGTGTCCATCGAGACACTCATGTTATAGAGACCTATTGGGAGTATGTTTAGAGCGTGCTCGTTGGAGCAAGTATTAGAGATCAACCTATGATCTCGTATGCCTTTAAGAAATGATCATTTGAGCGAGTTTTCCTTTAGGGGATTTGGTCGCGTGCACATGAATGCACTTGCGAGGAGTGACTACGGGGTAGTCTTGATGTTCTTAGTATAGCATTGAGGAAGTCGGTTATATACGACGGTTGGGACTATTGTTGAGTCGGTATGCTTTTATGTATAGACTAAATGCTAAGTCTTGATTGTGGTTGTTCTTAGACTAAGTAATAGTCTTTGATTTAATCTTGAGTTGAGGACTATAGTAGACCTCACTCAAGATTTATTGAGCTATAAGCTATCT
>JABEVN020001396.1:0-25109 GCA_013146195.2 Codonopsis lanceolata
TGGTCGAGGATTCGCTCTTGTCGAATTAAGTCCTTAATTAGTTTTAGTCAAGTAAATATCTACTTGTGCATTGCTCAGTCCACCTGGCATTATTTGGTTTGTTTATCAAGTCGGGGTGGGGCGATGCATATTGTCACGAATTATGGGATTAGGTGCTTTCGCTATGGATCGCCGCAGGGACTCCACATGGGCAGCGGTGGGAAGTAGCCTTTGCCAGATCAATAAGTGCCGTCATAGCACAATGAGATCGCAGTAGAAACTCGATGAAAGTCGATGACCACGTAACATCGATGGCACGAACCGATAGCAGAATGTTTTCGGGAACTCTGACGACGTGACTATCATATCCTACTTGTATGATTTACTTTACGCACTTATGTGAACAATATGCTAAGTGCCATATGATGATAATGTGCTAAGTGTTAAATGATGATAACATGCCATAATTGTGATAAATGTCATGCCATAACATGAACATGCATATTTTAGTAACTTACTGAGTCTTCGACTTACCCTATTTGTTTGCTTTGTTTTCCGTAGATCAAAGCCGGGGAGGCGTCCACGCTAGACTCATGTGGCTTGGGCGTTGTGAGCAAGGTTGCTCTTTTGGACTTTGGCAGTTAATCTTTTGTTTTTGGAAAGGGCGTTGGGAAGCAAGTCATGGACTTGGCTTGAGGATTTGTTGTTGTAGTAGCAAATATTTGATACTTGTAATCTTTTGGTATGCCGACTTATATAGGAGCTTGAATTTATGTATGGTTCATCATGGTTCTTCAGCCCAAGCTTGTTTAAATATTATTATTGTTGTTATTTGTCTCTAGGCATGTTGTATAGTTGAGGTTTTTATAAGCATGTGTTAATTGTAGGAGTAGTTGTTGGGTTGGCGTAAAATGACTTAATTAAGTTGTTTCGGCCAAGTGTAGCCGAGTTGTTATTTGTATGCAATGTTGCGCCACATGAATTTTATAATCCTACTTGGCCATGCTTATGTGTTTAACTTGATTATTTGGACGGCGATTAGGATCTCGCATTGGGGTTAGAATTCGGTCGCAGTTAGTATCGAGCTATAAAGTTAGTGTCGACGGGGATAGGTTCCATGGCCTAGGTGATTGTTTATTTGTGATGGTTCTAACGTGAATTCTTGTAGGGTTCGATGGATAACCATAGAATGGAAATGGCAGCGGTAGAGGTAGGCCGGAGAGGTCGGTAGAACACGAGAGTTGAGGTACGCCGCGAATCAGTGGGTCGGATATGGCAGAATTACGTGGAATTTGTTGGCACGGCGGGCGGCCGAGGATTGGCTGGGAGTACCTCACCACCTCGGCGGGGAGGAAGTTGTACCACCACAAGACCGAGGGGTGACACCACTCTCTAGAGAGATTCCTTAAGTTGAAGCCTGGCGCATTTCTTGGGGCCAAACCCTAAGGAGGCTGAGTTGTGGATGGAAGAGATGATCAAGGTATTGTCTATGTTGGGTATGCTTTGATGAAGAAGAGAGAGTCGGCTAGCGACATTTAAGTTTAAAGGAGCCGCCCATTGGTGGAATGTGCTTGAAGAAAGTTGGGAGATGCAACAAGTCCTATCGCTTGGGCTAATTTTTGAGGAGAATTTAAGGAGGAATACGTGCAGAGATGTGGTTGTGACGAAAGGTAGAAAAGAATTCTAATCTTGAGCAGGTAGCATGGCTGGGAGTATTCCGCGAAGTTCAACAGGTTGAGCCGTTATTGCGTATTTGATTCTCTTGAAGCACGAAAGGACACATAAGTTTGTTAAAGGGTTGAGGACTGAATTTAGGAAGCGATTCACAGCACTTAAGCTCACGATTATCGGTTGCAGTCAAATTAGAGCTTATGAGGTTGAACAAGATATTGAGGAGCAGGAATCAAGAGTAATTCGGGTAATGCACGACAGACTACTCGAGAACACTAATCAAGGAAATAATTCGAGGCGAAGGGGATACCAAGGGAACCGTGATAGGAGGTGGAGGCCAAGGTAGGCATGACAGGGAAGCAAGGTAACGGCACTTCTTCTTCGAGGCGTAGGGTCTCGTAATGAGGCTATGATTTGTTACGTCTTGCCCGGAAATGCAGGCTACAGTGATAGAGTCTTGGGGAAAGACAGCAAGTGTTACATTTGTGGAGACGGGACTCACATGAAGAAGATTGTCCCAAGTTCAAGGCCATCAATCGGGTGGCGCCGATCCAAACATCCGGGGCTAAGAGAGAGAGATGGGGAGGTAAACCAAGGTCCCGAGCCGTGTGTTGCGCTTGATGTGCGAGGTTCGGGGTCTGGCCGGTGATAGGAGGTACTCTTTCTATATTTGATCATAAGGCTCGAGTTCTCATAGATCCGGGTCTAGCATTCTTATGTTGCTTCGCTTTGTTGAGAATCTGCGTGTTGCCTCAATCTTTGCCATACTTGCTTGAAGTGTCTACACCCTTTCGGGGGAATATATGCTTCGCGTGCGAAGTGTTTAAATCTTGTGATGTTTTGGTGGGTGACCACACTTTGCATCTTGGACTTGGTAGTTCTACCCATACGTGATTTTGATGTGATTCTTGGCATGGGTTGGTTGTGCTTATCATGCTATAGTTGGCCATGGAAGAGGTTACCTTTATCTTGGGGTGTGCTGATTTACTTTTGTGGGTGATCACATGGCGACTTGCATTTCATTTGCACTAAGGGCTAGAAAATTGTTGTCTCAAGGTGTATGCGGGTTATCTTGCTGCGTACGTTGATAAGAGGTCTTCGCCAGAGTTTAGAGGATTCCGTGGTATGCGAGTTTCGATGTGTTTTCTACTTGAGCCATGCTATCTTGCTTAGATAGAGAGCTAGAATTTTGTATTGAGCTTATTAGGGGACTTCACAGATTTCTAGGAGCACACCGTATAGGATGGCGCCGCGGGCTTAGAGTTGAAAACTTCAGGTTAAGAACTAGAGATTGGTTTATTAAACCGGTGTGTCGCTTGGGGCGCGCGGTCCTATTTGTGAGGAAGAAAGATGGGAGTTTGGGTTATGCATAGATTATCCTTGAGTGAATAAGGTGACCATTAAGAATAAGTACCTACCCCCATTGGCGATCTTTGACCAATGCAAGGGGTACATATATTAAGCTTGATTTGCGATGGGGTTACTATCAATTGAAGGTTAGAGGAAGACATTCAGAAACGACTTTTCGCACTAGATATGGGCACTTTGAATCGTGGTGATGCCGTTTGGGTTGGCGAATGCACCAGCGGTATTTATGGACTTAATGAACCGTGTCTTTCATAGTTATCTCGATTGTTTTTGGTAGTCTTCATTGGCCGATATCTTTAGTGTATTCGAAATCTCGGAGGAGCATGAGAAACACTTGAGGATTGTCTTGTCTATTCTTCGGGAGAAACTTTACTTGAAGTTTAGTAAATGTGCCTTTTGGCTTGAGGAAGTATCCTTTTGGGGCATATCATTTCTAGCTTGGGTTGAAGCGGTGGCCAATTGGAAGAGACCTAGCTGGATTACCGAAGTTTCTTGGAGTCTAGCGGGTTATTACGGAGATTTATTGAGGGATTTTCTCGGATTGTGACTCTCTATGGCGAGATTGGCCAAAAGAATGTGCGTTTGTTTGGAGAGAAATGTGAGAGTGCTTTCAAGAGCTTAGGAAGCGGTTAACGTCGGCACCTATTTTGGCTTTGCCTAGTGGAGAGATAATTTTGTGATCTATAGTGATGCTTCCAGGAAGGTTTGGGTTGTGTTTTGATGCAAATGGAAGGGTGATCGCCTATGCGTCGAAGTTGTCTATTCATGAGAATACACCCACACGATTTGGAGTTGGTGCGATTATCTTCGCGTTGCATAAATGGAAACATTACTTGTATGGGTCTAAATTCTGAGATCTTCACCGACTACAAAAAGTTTGAAATATTTATTTTCTCAAAAGGAGTTGAACATGAGGAGAGAAGATGGATGGAGAACAAAAAGATCATGATTGCACTATTTTATATATCATCCGGCAAATGGTAGCGGATGCCTTGAGTAGAAGGTTCACATGTCGTGGTAGGCGATGGTTAGAGAATGGAAGATGTCGGGAGGACTTCATAGATCGGTCCTAGTGTTTATGATAGAGGTGATTTTCGTGTAATGTTCGTGACAACGCTGCTGTTGTATGGGAAGATTAAAGAAGCGCAAAGGAATGATCCTGAGTTGAAGAAAATTATTGATGGGTACTGAGAATGTACCGATTTTGTGATTAATAGTGAGGGTGCTTTGACATTTCGAGGTCGAATTTGTGTTCTTCTAATGATGACTTGAAGAGGTTGGTTCTTGATGAGGCTCATAAATCGAGGTATACCATTCACCCTAGGGAGCACGAAGATGTACTTAGACTTGAAAAGACAATTTTGGTGGAAAGGCATGAAGAGAAATTGCGAGTACGTGTCAAAATGTTTGACTTGTCGGCGAGGTTAAGGCGAGAGCATCGAGAGGCTGCGGGATTTCTACAACCACTTGAGATTCTGAATGGAAATGGGAGTTCATTACCATGGATTTTGTGACGGGGTTGCAGGCGCGAGAGGATTTAATGCGGTTGGGTTATAGTCGACAGATTGACTAAGTGCACACACTTTATTCGATCGCGATCACTTATTCGTTGACTCGGTTAGCGGCTTTGTATATTCGAGATCGTGAGACTTCATGGCGTACTGTTAGCATTGTGTCCGATAGAGATCCGAGGTTCACATCTAGATTTTGGCAAGCGTTGCGGGAAGCTTTGGGGACCAAATTAGACTTGATCAGACTTTTCATCCTCAAGCGGATGGTCGGTCCGAGCGATTGATTCGATTTTTGGAGGACATGCTTCGAGCTTGTCTGCAGTGGATTTCAAGGAAAGTTGGGATTCTCACTTACCTTTAGCCGAGTTTGCGTATAATAACTACCGATCGAGTATCAAGATGGCGCCGTATGAAGCTTTGTATGGCGTAAGTGTAGATCACCAATTTGTTGGGATGAAGTTGGAGGCGAAACTTTGGGGTTCGAGTTAGTGCAACCGATCGGTTGAGGCGTGAGTTGATTAGAGATCGTTTTGCGCACCGCTCAAAGTCGACAAAGAGTTCACGGGACAATCGAAGACGAGATCTTGAGTTCCAAGTGGGTGACTACGTGTTCTTGAAGGTAACAGGGAGAGGTGCGAAGAGATTCGGCAAGAAAGGGAAGCTTACAGAGGTACATTGGCCCATTCGAGATTCTTGAGAGAGTTGGGTCTTTAGCGTATCGCATTGCATTGCCAGTCACTTTCGGAGACTCATAATGTATTCCATGTTTCCATGTTGCGAAAGTATTTGAAGGATGATACCCATGTACTTTCAGTATGAAGAGATAACGTTTGAGCCGGATATGTCTTATGTTGAGAAAGCAGTGAAGATTTTGGATACCAAAGAGCAAGTTCTACGAACCAAGAGAATTCCCTTAGTCAAAGTTCTTTGGAGGAACCACAACATTGAAGAAGCGACTTGGGAAGCGGAGCGGAGATGCGAGAGCATCCACATTTGTTTGATGAACTTGGTAAGAATTTAGGGACTAAATTCCTAAAGGAGGAGAGAGTGTAACGCCCCATATTCTTGCATGTGCATCGTATGCTTGTCTTCTTGATTTCTTGTTGATTGTGAGCTTGTTTACTTAATATATAAACGTCTTAGAATCATTCATAGATCATTCTAGAAGTCCATAACATGCTTAGAATCATATAAACTTGTTTGTTGAATCGCCGGTTTAATCGCGTTGAATTTGGCCTTAGCGATTCCTCTCGTTGCTCGTATTTGCTTCTATTTCGGCGTCTGAAGTGTTCGTTGAGTTCTTGGCTTTATATTCAGGTCTTAATCATGTGAAACAAACCTTTTTCATGTCCAAGATATCCTAGTTTGATTGGTGTTTGATTGTAGTTTGATTCGTTGTTCATTAAATCGCGTGGTTCGCGCCTTGTTCCATCTTGTTCGGGGTTGTTCGGGGTGTTTCCGACTTGTTTTGAGTAGGGTTAGACCTTAGAATGGTTGCCCAAAGTTTGGGACCATTTAGATCAAGTTTAGATCAAGTTTTAGAGGTTACGGAGCGAGGCGGCGCATGAGGCGCCCGCCTCGAATCTTGGGAGTAATTGCAAAGTGGAGGCGAACTTGGGAGTAGCCTGCGGTTGAGGCGGCCGCATGGGCTTGGGTGAGCGCCCGCCTCACTGCTGTCTGTTACGGGATTTTTTCCCCTGTTTTGAGTTGTGACGTGAAATGCCTATCCTACCCTCATTAAACCCCCTCTAAACCCTTCTAACCACCCACACTTAGTCCTAATCAAGTCCTAACACTAATTAGAAGTTAATTTAGGTTGGTTTAGTGTTTGATCACTCCCTAATTTCCACTAATTGCACTTGAGAAATTCCTCTTGTACCCTTCTCTTGTTGGAGGTATAAATACCAAACCTTGACCAATTTTCAGTAAAGTCTCTCATTTGTTCATCCTATTCTTACACATTAGAGAGAGAGAGAGTTGGGGGCTTGAGTTTTGAGCCCTAGTTCTTCTTCTTCCTTCGATCTACAAGGATTCCACCGGATTCGATGCCGCCAAACCTTGGATTCTTGGCGTGTGCGGCGAAAGGAGCGACTTCACCGTTTAGATTTTGATTCTCTTGAGTTTTCACTCAAGCTAGGTAAGTTACTCTTCTTCTTCTTAGCTCTCATTGACCCTAAGGAAACAAAGTCTATGATGTATGAGGTCAATGAGGACACATAATTGCTTCCTATGCTTTCCATTTGAATTTTAAATGTATGAATTTGCTAGGAGCATGTCTAGGTTGATTTCTTGCCTTTGAAAGTTCAAATTACTCTTTCATCATGTTAATTGAGGTCTTAAACATGTTAGAAATATGTAGTATGTTTGTTGATGAAAGTGATATTATTTGGGAATGCCCTAAATTATGCCTATGTGATATGTGTAAAACTTTGTTATGTGTTGTATCCTTCATATTGGACTATATAAGGATAATGAATTACATTGAAATGTTTTGGGTGAAATTATATCCTTGTTGAACTTAGAAGTGACCTAGGTTGGGTTATGAAGCATATAGCTTCAATTTCCCCGAAATTGGGAATTTAGAGAAAAGACTCAACGGAGTCGACTCTAGGGACGAATTAAACATGTTAAACTCTAATTTCAATCCCTACGAAGTTTTGATACCGTTTGATTGAGTTTACTCAAATATGAGCTTGATATAATTATTTGCAAAGTTGTTATAAAGCATTGGGTTTGAGCAGTTAATTGCCTTCACATGATTATGGTAGAGATTAACACCCTACTTGGTTGGTCGAGTTCGCTCTTGTCGAATTCGGTCCTTAATTGGTTTTAGTCAAGTAAATATCTACTTGTGCATTGCATCGAGTCCAGCTGGCATTATTTGGTTTGTTTATCAAGTCAGGGTGGGACGATGCATCGCCTTCACGAATTATGGGATTCGTGCTCGCTATGGATCGCCGCACCGGGACTCCACACACCTTCACTTGTGGGCCGCGGTGGGGAAGTAGCCCTTTGCCGTATCAATAAGTGCCGCGTTGGCTTGCTAATGAGATCGAGTAGAACTTCGATGAAAGCCATTAATTCACATAACATCGATGGCACGAACCAGTAACAGAATGTTTTGCAGGAGCTACGAAGCGGCCGTGACTATCATATCCTACTTGTATGATTTACTTTACGCACTTATGTGAACAATATGCTAAGTGCCATATGATGATAATGTGCTAAGTGTTAAATGATGATAACATGCCATAATTGTGATAAATGTCATGCCATAACATGAACATGCATATTTTAGTAACTTACTAAGTCTTTCGACTTACCCTATTTGTTTGCTTTGTTTTCCTTAGATCAAAGCCGAGGCGTCCACGCTAGACTCACGTATTCGCTTGGGCGTTGTGAGCAAGGTTGCTCTTTTGGACTTTAACTGGTTAATCTTCTATTTTGGAAAGGACGTTGGGAAGCAAGTCATGTAGACTTGGCTTGGGGATTTGTTGTTGTAGTAACTTAAATATTTGATACTTGTAATCTTTTGGTATGCCGACTTATATGTCGAGCTTGTTCATATGTGTATGGTTCATCACAGTTTCTTCCGCTAAAGCTTGTTTAAAGTATTATTATTGTTGTTGTCTCCGGCATGTTGTGGCCGTTGAGGTTTTATAAGCATGTGTTAATTGTAGGAGTAGTTGTTGGGTTCCGGCTGTAACGTCGCCGATGACTTGTTTAATTTAAGTTGTTTTCCGGCCAAGTGTAGCCGAGTTGTTATTTGTATGCAATGTTGCGCCACATGAATTTTATAATCCTACTTGTCCATGCTTATGTGTTTAACTTGATTATTTGGACGGCGCGATTCGGGATCTCGCATTGGGGTCCGGGTCGGGCTGTCACAAATCATGTCCCTATTATTTTATTTGTAGACTCATGGTTGCACCAAGAGTGTGTGCAAAAATTAACTAGAGCCTTGTTTACTTTGTTTTCACTCCATCTCGAGAGGTCGGAGGAGTTAGATTGTCGGTTGGGATAGTGATCGTCGTGGTGACCCTTGGAGTTAGGATTCACCGGTAGTTCGTATTTTGAACGGAGTGGTTAAACCTCCCGTAACCGCTAAGAGTATTTCGTTATTTCGGTGTGTTAGGCCTCGTAGTTGTAGACTCGATAGCTTCGTGGTTGTATACGTTAGTATTGTCATGGGAGAACTTACGATTATGATTTTTGGTTTTGTGTAGCGATATACTCAAAGGTAGTCACACGAGGGATATTGAATGTTGGCTTTTCTATTGAGATCAAGGGAGATACCTGATCCAGGAATTGATTTTCCAGTTTGCAGAGTTTGTGGCAGACTGGTAGACAATCAAAAATTGTTTATTGATTTTTGTGTTATACTTAGCAATAGCTAGGTTGCATAAGAGGTGAGAGATACTAGTATGTAATCACACGTTATGTGTTGGTTTGAGAATTATATTTATATACGATATTATGAAATATGTATCATGAGTAATTGTGTGTTAGTATCGAGGACAACGTACTTTGTATACTTGCATAGTAGAATTGCATTCTAGAGTTCATGAGAGTTATTGGCATGCCTATTTGTTATCATTATGTGCATGAGACTGAATGTAAAGGATGTTTTTGATGCATAAACACTTCGCATCCTTAACGACGAAAGTTTTTGAAGCTAATTCAGTAGGTACCCTGAATTGGTTGTCAAGAGGTCTTCGTCGTTGGACTAGAATGATTATGGATAGGTTAAGGAACTGACCAAACCTATTACCAAACGGAATGAATGTGGAATGAATTGATGTTCTTATGAATGCAAATATATGTCTCTTGTGTGTTTAATCGCGATTGGAAAGATCATGGAGTATAATACACTTATATGACTATAGATGTTATGTCAGCAGTATGAAATAGAAACACTTCTCACCTTAATTGTGTATTGCCATATAAGCAATCCTTGCATTGTTGTCAAAGTATGACTTGACATGAAATTTTGTGTGGTATGCTTGAAAGAAATAGTTTCAGCATAAAAAAATAATGAGAATGATATATGAATATATTTAGCAAAGTGATAACAACTACTTGGGTTGTTTGTTAGAGGTAGTAGAACCTCGAGATTTGTTTGGTAACCGGGACGATATGATTTCAATCCGGGAGGTTGTGCATTATTGGTTTTAGTCGCGACTTAGTTTCCAAGTTGTGTTTGTTTAGAATTGAGAGTATTTCTGTGGTGTGGGACATCTGAATTGATGTCTATATTTGATAGAAGGTCGAGATGTCGATTTAAGAATTGATTATAAAGATTTGGAATTCGAGGACGAATTATTTTTAGGTGGAGAGAGTGTAACACCCGGAATTTTTGATATTTATATCAAGATAAAATGGTGGCGTTTAAATATTTATTTTTGGTTAAAGTTGACCTTAAAATCAACCATGGATGATTAAGGGACATTTAGGATTAACTTGAAATTGTTTTGGAATGAGTTTTGTGTACCATTGCACGAGTTTGAGTTGATTTTCGGTTTGGGCCGGGTATTCCCGCAGCCCAAAGTCAGCTCGTAGTAAATTGGCCATAGTTTGGTGTAGAGAACTCGGAATTGAGATCCGTTTGGTGTGTTGGAAAATAGACTTCAAGGGCTTTCTAACCATTCCTTATTTGTAATTTTCAGACTTATAAATTAGTGTAGGAACGTGTTTGAATTTGACAGAAATTATATAACATCAATTGGACTTTTGGACTTTGGGGTCATTGGGCTTTGGGCCCATTGTTCCCTTTTATATGGTTAATGTGAGGATGAGTTCAAAACTCATCTTCTAAGTTTTCACCCTTCCTTTCTAGCCGTGTATGAGGAAAGAAATTGTTTTTAGTTTGGAAAACTTCAAAGTGGGTCCCACATAAAGATATTTATCACACCTAGTTCATATCCATGGATTTAGTCGGTTGGTGGAGTGAAAAATTTGGGCGAAATGCTTATTCATATCAACTAATGTACGGAAGAGAGACTTTGTCTCTCATAATTTCAGATTTGCTTCCCCCCGTTCTCTCCTTTTGATGTTCAACCCGCCTAAGAATATTGAGTACGTAATCAATCAAGGTTACAATACTTTGGTGCTTTGACAAGCCGACACCGTAGAAGTTGCGGGTTGACTCGAAGGTTTTTTTTAATAAAAGGATTTTGGTGTGTTTTAATCAGAACAATTCCGTCAACTGGTACGTTACTATTTTCCTTATTTGTCTGTGTATGTAGTAACATATGCTAGAAAATATGTTTCTATAGTAATATATTAGTTAACGGGTAGAAGATATACTATTTGTTAATTATTTTGAGCGGGTAGTTGATATACGTGTTTGTAGTAAATAATTATTATATTTAATCGGTAGAATAGCCGATAAAGATAAAATAAGATGATACTGTGAAATGACAATTGTGACCCAAAAATTATGAAGTTATAATTATTAAATTTCCGAGATCTGATTCGTCTTATAATTGACTTTATGGAGTCAAATTGACGAAATAAATTATATGGATTAGTGTAACTGACCCCTATAATGTTTGTATATTTAGGGGATGATTATACCTTTGTAATTATTACGATACGATAATAAATAATTGTTATTGGATAACTGAAGACAATTTAATAAATAGCGGTTGTGGCCTAGAAGTGTTATAATATTATAATTAACCCTACAGAGTTAATTTGTATGACAGTAAAGTATTAAATTAGGGAATACGTATTAAAAATATCATTGTGGTATTGTAATTGACTTTACAGAGTCAAATAGAGTTTTAATGGGTTCATGTGAGTCTTAGGATAAATTCCTAGGACATTTCTTGTTCGTCGGGTCTCAATTGGGAGATTTCGAGATTTGGTCGGGTGAGACCGGAATTGGTGAATTTGTATATTGATTGGGTTTAGGACTCCAATTGAAGTCCTTGGGTGAGACTAGCATGAGAATATTGTTAGTTAACAAAATTATGTTGTTTGAGAATTTGGGAAGCAAAGAAAAAGAAAACAGATTTTGAAATGGGTGCAGTCCCTGTTTTAGGCATTTTTCCAAAAAATACGGAACCAATTCCGTCTGTGATAATTTTCCGATTTCTGGATATGTTATGCCTATACACGTTAGGTAACTCTCTGTAAAGTTTCATTAATTTTCTAGTTAAGTAAGTATTTTTCATTAGTCACGGATCATGGCTGCGACAGTGAGACTGTCACAGTGAAAACAGATTTTACCATGGGATTGACGTGACCGTATTCTAAAGAATACAAGTACAAATGGAGTACTTTAAAGTTCTAAATTATAGTTTCAAGAGTCTAGTTTCTGAATATATAAAATTCATGAAATTTGGAGTTGTGTGGAATTAATGGTTGAATTTACAAGTTGACTGGGCAGAATGTGTAATAGCAGGAAATCAGAGTTTAAACTTGAACTTGAAGTGACCATGACTTGATGAATACAAGTCTGAATTGAGTGTTTTAAAAGACTAAGTTATAGTTTGAAGAGCCTAGTTTCAAAATATGTAAGGTTCATGAAATTTGAAGCTATGATGGGTTAATGGTAAAGTAAATAACTTAGCATGCTTGTATACTAGAATATCAAATTCTATGATTGATTTAGATTATGACTAAATGCATAATTCCTACCTTTGTTGAGATTTGTATCTTGTATGCGTTTGAGAATATGACTCCTGAAGCATATATATTGCCTTTGATTACTTGGTGATTTTATTGGTGTTGATTTCCCGACTTGTATTTAAATTGTATCCATTAACAAGTGGAACTACGAACTTGAAATCAACTTAGGCTACCAACTCGTACTTGACTTAGTAACTTGTGAACTAGGGTTCCTAAATGGAACGAGAACCTAGAAATGCCTTCAATGAAAACGTAGAACGAGACCCTACCACTCCTAGAATCCATTGAATATATTACTAGCTTTTGGAACTTGACTTGAATAGAGTGGACAACTTGACACTTGCGATTTTAGAGACTCAATGAGCTCCAATTGTGGTTTTGTGATTATTGTAACAATGTGCATAATCGTATGAGTTTAGTAGATCTTTATATCTACTTGAGAATTTGCAATTAAACATCTACTTGTGCATTGCATATAAGTCCAGCTGGCATTACTTTAGTTTTTACGTTGATGGTGGGACGATGCATTGTCTTCACGAGTTTTGGGATTCGTGGTTGCAATGTATCGCCGTACCGGATTCGGTTCACACACACCTCCACTGCTAGCTACAGTGGGGAAGTAGCCCCATTTGTCGTAACCAAAAGAGCGCATTGGCTAGCGCTATTTTCCCGAGTAGAGAGCTCGGACCCGAGAAGAGAGCTCGGTACTTTGATACCCGATCACGGGTATCACTAACACGATATGATTAATATTTGTGATTGCAGGAGCAAAACAGCGACATTAATTCAGTATTCTCTCTTAAACCTTTATGTGGCTTACTATGATCACTTATGTGAAAACAAAGTGTTACATGAGACATGAAATCCAAATGACCATGTTCGTATTGATTGTGAATTAGTGAGAGGCTTGATATGTATATATGTAGATACATATACTTATACTTGAGAATTCCATGAATGACATAAAGTGTATATATATATATATATATATATATATATATACATACATACATTCCTTTATATAGGTTGATTCTTTGTGAAATTTTTTCTGACTTATTTGGTTTGTTTATGATCAGGGAATTTCACCCTAGTCGTTTGGACAGTTTACTACATGAGCAGAGAGGTTATCTTGAGAAGTGTCGAGTATACAACACGTCTTCGTGGGTTTTAGTCGTAACAACACGATGACATGTTTTATTATAACAATGTTTCATTTATGATCTGTTGTTTGTAGTAGCGTACTGAGTCTTTATGACTCACTCCGTACTTTACTTTTCAGTGTGCAGTTGTTCGTTAGCTATGTTGAGACCGAGTAGATCCCGTCTGTAGCAGAGCCACGTGGATCGATAGTTGAGTTGAGGTCGTGATATACATGCAATTATCTCCTCCCGAACTTTTGCTTGCGGAACCTAGTCCGGTTATTTCAGTATTTATATTTGTGTCCTTTTGTTTTGTTGAGGACAGTAGTTATTTTGTAAAGTTATATAAACTTTACAGTCGGGTAGATTGTTCTAGTATTGCTGTATTATTCCTACAGTCGACATTTGTAGTTGGGCACGAGTGCTCCAGAGTATAGTAAAGTCAGTTGTGTATTTCATTATTCTAGTTATCCTAGTTGTTGTTGTTGTTACCCCGGTATGCTTTAGCCGTGGGTCATTGTTATATCAGGTTGGTTTTTGATGGAACGCCGGCCTGAAGTGCCGATGGTTAGTTCTGCGTCTGCAATGTTGCGGCACATGAGTTTCGTTTTCACACCTCGTGAGGCAAGGCCTCTCTTGGTTTCATTTGTTTCAATCTCGAGCTCTTAAGCTCGAGGGCTTGTTCTTTAACTCTTCCGCATCTTCGAAATTTTGAAATATGTATTTTAGTCCGGCTTCTTGTTCCTGTCTAGAGCTTGTTAGCTCGAATGTTCCACTTGCACTTTGTTTTAGCAAGTGTTTGTCCTCTCTTGTGTAGTTCCGGTGGCACGACCTTGGGATTCTGTGCTGGAATCCAGGTCGGGTCGTGTCAATCTTATTAGAGTAGATTACTTAGTACTGGATGAGACTAGGAAGACTCCAAGAATTGTGAAAGAGTTAAGGTTTAAGGATAAAATTTATAGGCAATTTATTCTATTACCGCTTGCGGATTATCGAAGGGATGTGGACTGTACTTATGAGAAAAAGTTAGATATCAAGGAATGCACTCGAGAGAGGACCTCGGGGATGGTTAAGGATTATGATGAGTTAGAAGGCAGTTAGTACCTCATAAAGTTGTGTAGAAAAATCCGTAGTCTAGTAAGCGGAGTGATGCTTTTACCTATAGTCATAGATGACGAGGTGATGAATCGATGTGTAAATTTTATTTGGGAAATGAAGCACCAAGTGTAGGCGTTGGAGTAATGCAGGCAAGTGTTTGCTTGTGGTGGTGATCACATTAGAAAGGATTGCCTTAAGTTGAGGATTAACGGGTCTAAGAGTGCTAATAAGCGGTCTAGTGACTCTAAGTAAGATGGTGATAGACGACCTAGAGTTTGAGATTGTGTGCGCACGTGGCGGTTGGTCATTGCGGAGTTTTGAGACCTACCCGAGATATGAGGTAATTCCTTATACGGATATTAAGATTGTTATTATCGTTATTATGAGTATGCGTTGTATCGGTAACTCATATGCATTCATGCAGACATTGCATTGTGTGTTGAGATTTATTGATTGTTGCTTTCCCCGGTTTATTGATATGATTGAAGATGATATCCCGGTACGAGAATGGTTTATGGTTTTGGTTGAATCTTGAGTTGTCAGTAGGCAATCAATTGCGGTATGGAAATTTGATTTTGTATGCCTATATAAATGGCCATGTTATGCATATATGAAGAATAAATATATGATAATGCTTACTAGTGGTATTTATTTGTGGTGTGTTGAGTTTATATACTCTATGGATATATGTGTAATGTTATAAGTAATATATTTATACATTATTATGTGGTTATTATGCGATTAGGATACGCTTGAATCACACGAATAATAAATTTGTGTTTATGAGATGAGTTATGACTATTACGGTTGGGTATATCGTTTTATCGCGATTAATAGAGTGTCGTTACCACGCGAGGGTATTTCGTGTGTGTTTTGTCGAAGACAAGATTTTTTGTTAAGATAATGATAGACCTTACGGAGTTTTGATGGTTGAGGGTACTAGAGCGAATATTACATCTTTTCTTTGGATTTACTACGAAATCATTGTTAGGCGAGTATACTAGATATGCGGACCTTGTTATTTAATAGAATTTTAATTTCTTAATGACTTATCACGATCGAAATTTACGAGTATGTTTTCTCGGTTTTGTGTTATGAATATGTATGATTGGATTGGTAATCACATGTACTATAATAGTTGTTTGAGTAACCAATATGCATGGTTATGAGTTACACAAGTTATATGAATTAGATGAGTTGCATGAATTGCATGAACTACATGGAGTATATGAGTTGAAGTATGATGATACTTGTTGATTGTATATCACATTTGCATGATGTACGTGTATATATGTAGCATTGTTAGTGATAACAATTTTATCATTTGATTGATGATTAATTTATGAGAAAAATATACTTGTTGATTACGGAGTATAAACATGACTAGTATCGACACACGTATTGTATTGTTATGAGTATTAATATATTGCTTTTATATGGGTATTCATAGTAAATGTGCTTTGTTGTTAATAAAGGTATAATTTACAAAAGTAATAAATGCACTTAACGGACAATTTATAATTGATTATGAACATGCTTGCGTGCATTAGTAATCAAAGTAACTTGTTTAGAGTATTGCATGATAACATCATGATTATCATTGCCTAATGATTATGCCATTTTTAAACTGTTGCATGATTAGGAGAGACGGTAGGGAAGGATGCTTAAAAAAAAATTCATGAACCTTCGCATCCTTGCAACGAAAGCTTTTGAAATCTAATTCAGTCGGTACCCTGAATTGATGATCAAAAGAGGTTCGTTGGTGAACTAGGATTGGTAGCAAGTAGGTTAGAAATGGACTAAACCTCTTACCAAAAGGAAGGAAAAGAAATGGAATGAATTTCTTTGTTGATATAAATATTTGCAATTTGTTATTTATGGTCTTATTATGAATGCTTCCAAGCATGCTTTGGGGGATTGTGATATGGAGTTACTCCTCTTATGATTGTGTATTGCCCTATAGGCAATATTTAATTTGTTATTGTTGAGGTCCTTGAAATTAAAGTGCATGTAACATTCTTGAAACAAATAGTTTCGGTACGTGGATACTTATATGCTTTTCCTTAATTGATATGTAAGAGGTGTTGGATCCTCGAGTTTGTTAACAACTGGATATTATAAGTCGAACCCGGGGAGTAACGCCTTGTTGGTTAGTAGTCGTGCCTCGAATATCAAGTTGGTGTTTGATTTGGTGTTGGAGTGTTACTCTCAAGACATGAGACATCGTGAGTGGGTCTAGATGGGTTGAGAGGTCGGAGTGTCGACCTTGGTGGTTTGGGTTGAGAATTCGAGGACGAGTTCTTTTTAGCTGGAGTGAATGTAAGACCCTGAAAATTTGCAAGTTTGACTTTCGAGCGTGGTTGACTTCTTGTGTGAGTCTTCATGTGTTTAGGTTAATTGGACTATGACCAATACCCTAGAGTTGTTGGAGTTACAATGTGTAACTTGGCGTTGCTGGGAACACAACTCGGTAGAGCGTTATCTTCCTTAGTTGATGTTTGCGATATATGAAATATCCTAGGTCTTCATGTACTTACTTGGACACATTTAATATCATTGTAATCTTGTTTATAAAGTTTACTTGTGGTCACAACGTTCGTAGTATAGTCGTCGTTGTAAGTTTGATTTTGCGATACGTGTTTTGTTAACGTATCGCCTTTCGTATTTTCCTTACACTTAGTTTTAGTGTAACCTTAGGTATGTGTTTGGGACCTTTCATTAGTATTTTAACATGCTTTAAAATAAGTAATTATGCTTGTTCATTCGTTGTTTCGATCGTTAGTTTGTTCTGTGTAATTTCATCCGTTATACAACAGTTACAGACTGATTTTTGAAACGCGATTGAATTGTATTGATCGAGAAACCGTCGAGAAGATTTTAGTTTGGTTTGGAAATTTTTAGGCTTTTAGTTTTGGACTTTTTTAGAGTAACATGAGAAAAAATCACGTCGTTTCGTCGAACGGTGTTCTAACTGGAGCCTCGGGAAGTTTGGTCTGCGCGGTCGGGTTACTGTTCACGACGCGAAGAGCTGGACAGATTCGAAATTTATGGTTTTTTCCCTATCTACCCTTAATGAAACCCTCCCTAATCCACCCTCCTTGGTCCTAATTGTGTCATAACTTGGTTGTTTAGTTTTAAGGGTGATTTAAGTGGTGTAATGAGGGGATTAATGAGCCAAAAATCGGATTTTTTTATACCACAATGTAGTGACACTTGTCCCACTAAGTTTTTGACCATTTATAAACCACAAACCACTATTTGGGACCTCATTTGCTGCCATCTCTCCCCAAAAACGTGAGAGAGTTCTTCCATGGAGGTTGAGGGTTTTCTTGAAGGGTTTGCTTGGGATTCCTTAGCTCCCCTTCTCCATTATTGAAGTCAAGACCATAGAATCGAAGCTCTTCTCTTCTACTCAATTTCTAACCGATTGGATTTTGGTTTTCTTGATTATGTGAAGCTTGAAGGTAAGCTACTACAATCCTTCTTCTAGTAATTTTGTGCTCATTGACCCTAAGGAAAACAAAGAGGCTTGCTATTTGAGGTCAATGAGTACACAAGCATGTTGTGTGTGATTTTATTTTGAGTTTTTGATTTTTGATGGGTGAACTTGTTTGAAGCATCATTAGGATGCTTTCTATGTTTGATGAAGTATGTTATTAAGCTTCATTTTGTGAGTTTGGATTTGAGAATGATGGGTATAAAATTCCCTAGAAACCTAGGGTTTGATATGTTGATTATGTAGTAAATGGATTCTTGATTATATGAATGATTTTGGGGAATTTTATGGAATGCTATGAGTTGTTGGAATCACACATGTTATACATTTAAGGTTTGGAAGTATACTTGATGATCTTCTATTTTGGTTGTGAGAATGAAAAATGAATCAACACAATAGATTACATGTTTGTATGTTTCGTTTGACTTTTAAGAATATAGTTGACTATCATGCATATAAGAGTATGATGCTATCTAATTTATGAATTTTTGGTTGTGAGCATGTATAATGAATTATCATTATGGATTACATGAATAAAATGTAATGTTTGACTTTATTGGGTTGAGTTGACTTTTATGCAAATAAGAGTATGTTGGTCAACTATAATTCATGAATTGAAGGTTATGAGCGTGTTAGATGAATTTACATGTTGGTTATGAACATGCTAGATGTATTTACATCTTGGTTAGATAAATGGATGTTTTGAATGAAGGCATGCATGATTAAATGCTAACTTGAGATACATGCTTGAAATGTGATGGTTGAAAAGAGTAGAAATGACTCAACAGAGTCGATTATTGGACTAATATGAATATAGTGAATCACATATTAAGATCCTACGGAATTTGGGGTAATTTTGACGAAGGTCAAGCCACCGAGCGTTTTCAAGTGTATGAAGAACACTTGGGTATTAGAGACTTGACATTAATGCTCTAATGTGTTTGTGTGATAGTTAGCATAGAAATGCATAACTATGTGATTTAAAAAGTAAATATCTACTTGATTTGATTAATACGGTGTGTTGTACTTTCCCTTTACTTGAGCATGTGAGTATATATTACATGTGCTTGAGTTTGAGTCGAGCTGGCGGTTTGGTTGTAGTGTCGGAAATGGGACGATTCATAGCCTTTGGGAACATTCGCTATGAATCGTTGCATTAGTTCCCTTTCTCCTCACTATTTGGCCAATACTGGGATGTGGACTCGAGATAGATCCATCTAGCCTAATTTTGAGCTCCCATTTCTCATCCGGAGATTGGATGAATGTAACGAGTACTCATTAAGGGAAACTTGTGAGAACCCAAACCCCATTTCATGTTTGTCATCATTATAACATGTTTATAATATGTCTTTACATATTTGAGACTTCATTTCATTCATATCATGTTGGCATTGAATTGGTTAAGATCATAATAGAGTAATGGTCTTCCATGCGTTGCATGCCTTGTTGTTGTTGTTTTGGGTGTTCGTATTAACGTGTTAGCACCTTAATAAGTCTCATGAGAGTCTTAAATACCTTGCATACAAGATTTACAATGTTCATCTTAGTTGTTTCATGCTTGGTTGGGAGTTTCGAAGCTTCGTTGCTTCGGTTGTGTTTTGTGGTTTAACATCATTGCTTGTATTGCCTTCATTTCGTCCCGAGAGAAGTTCGGTTGAGTTCTAGGCCTTGAATACAAGCCATAACCATATTTAAACAAGCCTTATACATGTTCATAGATTGGTTGCATTTGGAAATAAGATGATCAACTTATTACTTCACAGATTCAGTCCGATTTTTGGGCGAACTTCGGGAAAATTCTGGTACCAATCTACTAAAGAGAATTTTCTAAAACTTTAGTATGTTCTACCTACATATGTTAGTATACTCCCTGTAAAATATGGTATTTTTCCAAGGTGTATAAGTACCTCATTTAGGTCTTGACTTACGGCTGTGCCAGAATTCTGTTTTCAGGAAATCAGCTTCTGTACTTGAACTTGTAGTAGCCATATTTTGATGAATATAAGTCCAAATTGAGTAATTTAAAAGGCTAAACTATAGTTTCAAGAGTCTAGTTTCATAAACATCAATAATCACCTCATTTGGAGGTGTGAGCTATTTATGGTCGATTTTACAAGATTGACTGTCTGTTGTCCAGTTTTCTGCATTTGTGAGTTTTGAGTGGATTTGGCTAATGACTCTTGAACCCTTGCCCCTTGGCCGACCTTGGGCACTCTCAGCCACCTTTGTTGACTCTTCTAGGACTCTTGTGAACCCTTGGATCATTGCTTATCCATGGCTCACATTCCTTGACCAATTAGAAGCCTTATAACATCCATCACTTGGATTGGGGTCTTCTAGGGAGATATATAAACACAAAATCAGACCTTCAGCCATTGTTGTTGATCTAAAACCAGAGAATCAGAGGTTGAGCTTCAAATTTCGTCCATGGAGGAGACCCTAGGTTGAAGGACCATTTCCCGGAGATCCGGTGGTCCGATTGTCGAACCGAGACCGCCAAATCGAAGCTCTTGATCATCTCTACACCAATCCTCTCTTTAATCAACCTTTCCTCCATTAATCATAGGACTAAGGTGAGTGACAATTCCCTGAGATTTTCATGTTAAATAAAATAGCATGACCCCTTCATTATAGTTGTTTTAATGTTGATTGTGAACATCTTTTGTGAAGACACAACCTTCAATTCAACATATAAAATGTGAGTATGATTTTATGAAATCTCTATGAAGTTATGATTTTGACATTTATTAAAGCATGAATGTTGTTTGTATTAAGCTTGGGAATAACTCTTGTGAAAGAATTCGGTTCAATTCAAGGTTTAACAAAATCACCGAAACTAGGGTTTGAAACTCGAGATTGTGTTTTAGGCTAGTTCGAGAACATGAACGGCTTAGTTATCAAGTTCTAAATGAACGGAGAACTTAGGAGAAGGCAATGTGATACATATAGTATCAATACTCTTCTTGGTTTAATTGTAGTAAAACTCACCGGAGTTGAATTTAGGGAGTTATGAACAATAACGACTCCACAATCAATCCCTACGATTTAATGTAGTTCGTTAGACTAATGAATTAGCTTACGATACTTTGAGATGGATTGATGAGTATGCCTTGATGTATGTGTGCTTGTAAGAATCAATCGAGTTCTTATGTGGTTTGTGTGATTATGTTAAGTAAATGCATGATCAAGAGCATGTTATAGAATGATATATCTATTTGACATGATGAATATAGTGCGTTAGACTAATGAATTAGCTTACGTGACTTTGGGATGGATTGAAGGGCATATTTGATATGTGTGCTTATAAGACTCAATCGAGTTCTTATGTGATTTATGTGATCGTGTGAAGTAAATGCATGATTGAGAGCATGTTGTAGAATAATGAATCTATTTGACATGTTGAATTCGCTCTTGTCGAATTCTTGTGTGATTCCTTAAGTGAGTAAACAACTACTTGTTCCTTATTTGAGATCTCATGACGAGTAAACATCTACTTGGCATTGCATTAGTCCAGTTGGCATATTTGATTGAGTCGTTGGTGTGACAATGCATCGCCGTCACGAGTTATGGGACTCGTGATAGTGATGGATTGTTATACCGGGTTTTTATCACACACGCCTCCACTGTTGGCCACAGTGGGGAAGTAGCACCTTTGCTGTAACCAAGAGAGCACATTGGAAGGTCTAAGTACCAAGGAGAGAGCTTGGTACCCGAGTAGAGAACTCGGTACTCGAGTAGAGAACTCGATACTTTGATACACTCATCACGGGTATCATTGGCACGAATGTTAACGCTGTATTGCAGAGCTACGTAGCGGCATCGGTTTCATATCCTATCCTCCTTATATGTGGTTTACCTTTATAGCACTTATGTGAAACAATGTGCTACCATGGATATGTGTTTTAAGTGTTTATTAAATGAACGCTTTGATTGACTTGATATTAAAAATGATATCTTGATATGTATGTCGCGCATGATGCCATGACATGCATAATTGTTAACTCACAAAGTCTTTATGACTTACCCCTCCCTTTTATCGCTTTTAGATCCGAGCCGCTCGTACCGCCGCTTGAGGTGTTGCAGATTTGCGCTTGTCCGTGATCGCACGCGACGAGGTTGTGTTTTTAGATGTCCTTCGTTGAACTCTTTGTAAGGACGTTGGGATTAGCAAGTCATTTACACTTTGCTTTGGGAATTTGGTTTTGTTGTATTTATGTCTATACTTGTATTCTATTTTGAGTGCCGGAGCATGTACGCCGAGCCTTGTATAGATGTAGTATGGTTCACGTGATTTATCTTCCGCTGGGCATTACTTTAGCTCTTATTTATTTATGTTGTTCTCCCGCATGTTGTAGCCGCCGAGGTATATCTCGCATGAACCGTAGTTGGGTTCCGGTAGTAAAGTCGCCGATGATTTGGTATAATTGTCTTAATTGTTATATCGTGTAAATAAAAGTTTTAAATTATTCGGCCTTTTGGTGCCGAGTCGCGCTTCATCTCGAAATGTTGCCACGCCGTTTTCCAAAACCGAAGTCTTTGCATGTATTGTTGTCCTATTTGGATGACTTGACTTGTGATTCCATCTCGGGTCCGGGTCGTCACAGCTTGGTATCGAGCTTTATAGGTTAGCTATCGGCCAGATAGGTTCCATGGCCTAGGTGGGTTGGTTCCCCGTGAATCTTGACATTGAGTGTTCTCAGATCATGCCTTATTGGCGTATTCTTCGAGAATGAATACGACTTGGAGTACTAAGTTCGCTTGTTCTAGATTGCCGTGAGTGAAGGTTTGTGTCTAGGAGTATTATATTTCTCCTATACTGCTAATGAGTTGCAGTTATACCAAGAGTGGGTGCCGCGTTTTAGTAGAGCTGTTGTTCCTTGTTCCATTTTTAGGAATCGAGAAGCTAGATTGTCGGTCCCAAGGGTGATCGCCGTGTTAATCATTATGGCGAAAATTGCTTGTAATACGCTTTGAGAGCGAGTGGTTAAACCTCCCGTGTTACCTATTAGTATTTCATAGATTACTATACAGTGTAGATAGTTATGGTAGTAATTAACCACCGCTCTTGTATTATCGTGCCGGGAATTTGAGAACTCTTTCCGATGTTTGTGTTTGGGTATTTGGGGACTACCTTGATTAAGGAGAAATTTCCTCATGATATGTTGGAACATTGAGATTGGCCAAGAGGTGGTCACGAGATGATTGGTTGTCGACCCATATACGGATTGACTTATAAGGATTGGTCGTATACTAGTTAGTAAGAATATGCTACCTAGTGACGCGTGAAATGTTGTATTGTCTTTTATTAGTCTAATACAATGATAGTGTATTAGCCTTGTATAATGTGTTTTATCTACCATTGATAGGTAGTTAATAGTATGAATATTTCAAAATCTTGTTTACATACATAGTAAATTAATATACTATGTTGCATGATGTTGATGCCATGCCTATATGTGCTTATGATTTGTATTCTTGAGACCGATATAAAGGATGCTTTTATGTGATTCACGAACACCCCACATCCTTTACGACGAAAGCTTTTGAAGTCATTTCGAGGGCCCCGACTTGATTATCAAGAGGTCTTCGCTCTGAGAACTAGAATGGTATAAATTAGATTTGAAATTGACCAAACCAATTACCAAAAAGGTAAGGAACAAGAATGGTGTATTATATAAAGGTGCAAATATTATGCACCGTATTTTATTGAGAATTTATGTGTATTGCCCGCGTAGAGTTGCCTTATGTGCTTGAGGTGTCTACACCGCTGGGTGATTGTATGCTTGCCCGAGGTTTATAGGGGTTGTGATGTACTTGTTTGTGATCGGGTTTTGCATGCGGTTTGGTAGTATTGCCTATCCGGATTTCATGTGATATTGGGAATGGATTGGCTATGTGTTTACCATGCTTTAGTAGATTGTCGCCGCAAGAGGGTTACTTTTGCCATGCCCTAATTCCGAGTTTGTGTTTATTGGCGATCATGCTATGAGAGGTATACATGTTATTTCGCTCTGGGGCTAGAAAACTTCTATCTCAGGTGTACGGGTATATTGCTTGTGTGCTTGATACTAGCATGTCTTCTCGTTAGTATAGAAGTTCTATGTAGTGAAGTCCGTAGTTAATGAATTTCCGGATGTCTTTTCGATCGATTATGCATTACCTCCCGACCGAGAGTTAGAGTTTTGCATTGAGTTATTGCCCAAGATTTCACCTATCTCTCGAGCACCTTATAGGATGGCTCCAAATGAGTTGAGAGAGAGTTGAAGGAGCAGCTGTGCTGAACCGCTTGATAGAGAGTTTATTAAACCGAGTGTGTCTCCTGGGTGCATCGGTTTTGTTTGTGAAGAAGAAGGATGGTAGTTTGTGGTTATGCATTGACTATCGCCGCTTGAACCAGGTTACTATAAAGAATAAGTACCCATTACCTCACATTGATGATCTCTTTGATCGCCTTCGTGGGTCTGTTGTGTATTCCAAGTTAGACTTGAGGAGTGGTTACCACCAATTGAGGGTTCGCGCGGAGATGTCCCCAAGACGCCTTTCGTACGCGTATGGCCATTATGAGTTTGTTGTGATGCCGCTTTGGTTTGACACGCTACCGGCCGCTTTTATGGACTTGATGAATAGAGTGTTTCATGAGTACCTTGATTTGTTTTGTAGTGGTGTTCATCGATGATATCCTTGTGTACTCAAGTCATGAGAGGATCATGAGCATCATTTGAGAGAGTTCTCCCATCGTGTTGCGTAAGAAATGTTTTTGCTAAATTTATTCACTCCTGTTAGTTTTTTCACCTCCATAGCTCTCTCGAATGCCTTGGAACTCTTGATTTGACTTAACGGACTTTGTCCAAATAATTCCCAAAACAACTTTTAAGCCCGAATTGCCTCGAACTGTGTTAAACACCGTGATAAAAGCTTGATTATGCATGAAAACCTACATTAAGCACAAATACACAAATAATAATATTTCCAAAGCATAATTAATTCAAAATAGCACAAAATAACATAAAATTCGAGAAAATTAGTGGAAATCGTGGCGCTCATCAATGATCATGTTCGGAGGGATTCACATCTCCCATCTTTTATATGATGATGATATGTTGTTGTTCTCAATGCAAGCAAAGGTCTATGTGAGCTCGTAAGGTGATCGGATCATGAAGAAGCTCTCGACAGCTAAACTTTAAAAGTAGTTTCTATGTTGCTTCCATTGTT
>JABEVN020001397.1:0-25133 GCA_013146195.2 Codonopsis lanceolata
GGGATTTTTGTTGTGAAAATTTACGATCTTGGGAGAGAAATCTGGTTGAGAAAAAAAAAATGCAAAATTGAAATTAAAATCACATTTTTGGCGATTCATCTCCCAATGCAACACATTAGAAACTACATCCTTGATCCGTCTTTATCACTGTGTGTGATTGCATTTTTTTTCTTTTGCCTAGCTTTTAGTCATCATGTTTTAGGGCATAACATTTTAGACATGCATTGTTGGCATCGATATCACCAGAAATTTTTGTCCTAAACTCAAATCAGTAAATCAATTTTCAAAAAATCTCCATGTTGAAAATTTTTAGTGGATGTCTAATTTTTGTGGGAAACTAAGAGGTTTTGAATCTGGATATGATGTGCCCGCTTTTTAAGCTAAGTGGTGTGATCAAATCTTGGTGAACACTTTATTGTGTTTTTCAAAATCTTGGATTTTTGAGAGTTCCTAAAAGTTTGTTTATCCCTCTTCCTTTTCCGGTCAAATAGGGGGAGAGAGATCAAGTGTTTCTTGTGATGGTGATGATGATTTCTGATTTGTGCTCCTTGCACAAATTCAGGGGGAGATGAGATTTTCTAACCAATGCAGGTTAGGTGATTTGATTGGTGTTGAATAAACACTTGTATTTTGATTTGACCAGAAAGGTTCAACAAAGGGGGAGACTGTAAGGGTAAAATAGGCATGACCTATTTTATCTTGTTTTCACCTTTCTTGGTCAAAGAAGAATTTTAATTTAGTCAATGTTTATTTTAGGTGTTAGATTTTGTTTAGATTATTTTTGGTAGATTGGTGTGTTTTTTTGATAGGAAAATCTTTGGAAAATCTTTCAAAAGATTTTGGAGATTTTGGCTATACATGTTTGGTAACTAAATCTCTGCAAATAATTTAGTTATTCTGTGTATCATAGTTTTGTTAGGAAAGATATCTTGCAATATATTTTTGGTAACTAGATTTATGTAAATAAATTAGTTATTCGATGTATATTAGTCTTACTAGGAAAGATAATCTTGTATGATTTTTCGTTAATCCCTTTCCTAGTAGGAGTTGGTTTGTTTTGGCCGTGAACTTGCAGGAACCTTTGGCTATTTAATGAAAGCTGGATGCGGTGAGCAGACTAGCGAGAGAAGATCAAGAAGAGATATACGTGCGGAGAGCCCGAAGAGATTAGATCGAAAGCCATATATTGAGAGCAATCCGGTTGTATTTGCAGCAGCTTCATCTTTTCAAGTGAAGCCGCTTGAGGGTTTAGAGAACACAACAATAACAACTTCATCAAACCATTGAAGTATCGCTCGTTGCGCTTCTTTTGCCGTCTTTGGAAGTAGATCTTCCTTCTTTTCTTCCCACGCTTGGTTTAGGTTTTATGTGGGATTTTTGGTTCTCCAAGATCCTATATCTTGTGAGATTTTTTTGTTGATTGTTAAGTACAAAACGCTTTTGTTTTTTAATATAATTTGTGTGGCCTGAGGCTTGATCTACAAGTATCAAACTTGTAGATTGTTTTTGGTTAATTTCGCCTACTAAATTCTCGCTTGAATTAAAGTCGAAATCGAAACTTCCGCCGCTATTATTTGTGATATACTTGCTCTCATTGTCGTTGTCATTGTTGCAACAATCACTGCAACATTGGCAATCACATTGACTCATATCGAGAATCCGTGGTTTCGCGTTCTTTCAATTGGTATCAGAGCCTACTCTTGATATCACTAAGAGTCGATTCTGTTTAAAGTCGTGATGGATTCTCAGTATGAGAACGTGGTTCGCCCTCCTACTCTCACAAATGCTAATTATTCTATATGGAAAGTCAAGATGCGCATCTTCATCAAATCCATTGATGAAAGAGCGTGGCTTGTCTGCTTTTAAATGGTTGGAGTCCTCCCAAAATCAGATTCTGATGGTGATGTCAAGATCACCAAAGAATCGAGTGGACCAATGATGATAGGAACACCGCTTCTTTTAACTCGAAAGCCTTGTCTGCTATTTATAAGGCCTTGATGCAAATACTTTTAGGGTAATAGCAAATTATGAATCGCTAAAGATGTGTGGGAGGCCCTTCGACTTTATGTGAAGGACCCGCCAAGCTCGTTCTTTTCTAAACTAAGAATGCTCACCACTCGCTTGACTTGAATGTCGTTTATGATTCTCGATTCTCGAATGCAGATGTTTCAAAGAATGTGTCACCCGATGTTGCAACATCGAGCAACATTGGGAGAGACATTGAGCGTAAACAGAACAATTTCTTCGCTTTTAATTCCACGCTTGCGTAAGATGATGGAGACACGATTCGCACTGCCGGAAGGGTACAAGGAGCCGCACAAGGATTGGGAGAAGAGAGCTCACCAAGTTACACTACTTGGTAAGGCAAATGAACTATTAAAAAAGGCAAATGATGATCAAAAAGAATGCATAGTGAGGCTGGAGAGTGTCCTAAGTAGAAAGGATGTGGAGATTGAGAAGTTAAAGGAGCAGCTTACTCAAGCAAAAGAGACCATGACCAAGTGGAATTCTAGCAAACAAAAGGTTGATGATCTGCTGAATTCTGGTAATACTTCTAGATCAGGTATTGGTTTTGTCCCTAAGGTATTTGTGAAAGAGGGAGAAGGAACATCTGGAACCAAACAGACCAATGAAAGTTTTCCTGAAACTGTTTTCTGTGAAAAACCGAGAGTAAGAAAGAAAAATTATGTTTGTCACTTCTGCCATAAGCCTGGTCACATACAACCCTTTTGTTTTCTGAAAAAGGCCATGTATGAGAATGAAATGAGGCAAGATTTCTTTGAAAAGCTCATTGGCGTAACGCGCGACCATGCAAAGAACATTGGCAGACACATTGGAAGCCTCATTCAAAGACAAATCAGAAATTTTTCAAAAACCTCCAACCCAAAGTTTTTAAACAGATGTGGGTTCCTAAGGGTAGTAATGACAAAGGCAAGTCCAAATATTGTGAACCCTTTGATATATGTCCTGGTGCTAAGCGGTTCTATGAAACCATTGATGAATACCATGATGAATCTCCTCCAAAATCTTCGAACCAAAGATCGAAACCTCAGAATCTGCACATGATCAGACAGAGCCTGCATTTTCTGAAAGTTCAGCCAATGTGTTTCACAATGTGTCACCCAATGTTGCAACAATGGGAGCAACATTGGACAGAAACTTGGCAGATTCAGAAACAGGTCCTGAACATTCAGAAAATCAGTCCAATTTGAATGGTTGCAGCCATGACATTCCTAGCCGTATTCAGAAAAACCATCCAATCTCTCAAGTGATAGGTGATATTCATGATGGCATATACACAAGGAGAAGAAGTAAGGTTGAATCTCAAAAATTTGCATGATTATCAAAATATTTTTGAGAGAAACCTTAAATCTTTTATGGATGCTTCAAATGATCAAAGATTATGTGTTCACATTGATACGTTAACCTTGTTTTTTGATAACACCTATGCATTTTGCTTAGCACAAAAATCCAGTTCATTATTCTCGAACTAAACACATTAATTTAAGACACCACTTTATTAGAGACTTCGTTAAATATGGAAATTATTTGCATTGAACATGTTGGGACTGAAAATCATCTTGCTGATATATTTGTTAAGTGTCTTGTTTTTGAGAGATTTTTCAATCTTTGGAAATCTCTTGTGTTTTGTGTGCCATATGATTTTACACTTAGTTAATTATTAAAAAAAAAAACAAAACAAAAAATTAGGCACGATTGCATTTTGTCTTTAGAGGGCACTCTAGATCAATTGACTCACATGTATGTGTCTCTTGTGTTTGCTTGGGAATTTCATTCAAAATCAGTTGTGATTTTTTGTTATGATTCTCTCTCTCTCTCTCCCAGTTCTTGAGTATATTTGAAGTCCACAAAGGAAAGAGCTACCTTTTGAAATTTTTGGGATGCAGCAATTTGTCAAAGTACTATGGAGCTTAGGCTTTCATGGGTTGATCTTGAGAAAATTGACTCCCTTTAATTGAAAAAGTGTGAAAGCTACCTAACGGAAAAGAGCTACCTATGAACAAGGTTGTGGCACCTTTCTTTTGGGACTATGAATCCTCGGATTTCATAGGTAGATCAAAAAGTTAAGTGGCTTCCCTTGGTAAATAGTGTGAAAGGTTCCAAGTGGCATGTTTTTATAGCTTGAAATAAAGTAGAGCTATATTCCTAGGGAAATAAAGTACCTATGGATTTTTGTTGTGAAAAATTTACGATCTTGGGAGAGAAATCTGGTTGAGAAAAACGAAAAAAAAAATGCAAAATTGAAATTAAAATCACATTTTTGGCGAATTCATCTCCCAATGCAGCTACATTAGAAACTACATCCTTTGATCTGGTCTTTATCACTTGTGTGTGATTGCATTTTTTTTTTCTTTTGCCTAGCTTTTAGTCATCATGTTTTTAGGCATAACATTTTAGGACATGCATTGTTGGCATCGATATCAGCTTGGTGAAATTTTGTCCTAAACTCAAACTGTGCAAATCAATTTTCAAAAAATCTCCATGTTGAAATTTTTTTAGTGGATGTCTAATTTTTGTGGGAAACTAAGAGGTTTTGAATCTGGATATGATGTGCTCAGTTTTTGCTAAGTGGTGTGATCAAATCTTGGTGAACACTTTATTGTGTTTTTCAAAATCTTGGATTTTTGAGAGTTCCTAAAAGTTTGTTTATCCCTCTTCCTTTTCCGGTCAAATAGGGGGAGAGAGATCAAGTGTTTCTTGTGATGGTGATGATGATTTCTGATTTGTGCTCCTTGCACAAATTCAGGGGGAGATGAGATTTTCTAACCAATGCAGGTTAGGTGATTTGATTGGTGTTGAATAAACACTTGTATTTTGATTTGACCAGAAAGGTTCAACAAAGGGGGAGACTGTAAGGGTAAAATAGGCATGACCTATTTTATCTTGTTTTCACCTTTCTTGGTCAAAGAAGAATTTTAATTTAGTCAATGTTTATTTTAGGTGTTAGATTTTGTTTAGATTATTTTTGGTAGATTGGTGTGTTTTTTTGATAGGAAAATCTTTGGAAAATCTTTCAAAAGATTTTGGAGATTTTGGCTATACATGTTTGGTAACTAAATCTCTGCAAATAATTTAGTTATTCTGTGTATCATAGTTTTGTTAGGAAAGATATCTTGCAATATATTTTTGGTAACTAGATTTATGTAAATAAATTAGTTATTCGATGTATATTAGTCTTACTAGGAAAGATAATCTTGTATGATTTTTCGTTAATCCCTTTCCTAGTAGGAGTTGGTTTGTTTTGGCCGTGAACTTGCAGGAACCTTTGGCTATTTAATGAAAGCTGGATGCGGTGAGCAGACTAGCGAGAGAAGATCAAGAAGAGATATACGCTGTGCGGAGAGCCTGAAAGAGATTAGATCGAAAGCCATATACTGAGAGCAATCTGGCTGTGTATTTGCAGCAGTTCATCTTTTCGAAGTGAAGCTGCTTGGAGGGTTTAGAGAACACAACAATAACAGCTTCATCAAACCATTGAAGTACTGTTCTGTTGCTGCTTCTTTTTGCTGTCTTTTGGAAGTAGATCTTCCTTCTTTCTTCCCACGTTTGGTTTAGGTTTTATGTGGGATTTTTGGTTCTCCAAGATCCTATATCTTGTGAGATTTTTTTTGTTGATTGTTAAGTACAAAACAGTTTTGTTTTTTAATATAATTTGTGTGGCCTTGAGGCTTGATCTACAAGTATCAAACTTGTAGATTGTTTTTGGTTAATTTCTGTCTACTAAATTCTGCTTGAATTAAAGTCTGAAATCGAAACTTCCGCTGCTATTATTTGTGATATACTTTCTGTTCTCATTGTCGTTGTCATTGTTGCAACAATCACTGCAACATTGACAATCACATTGACGCATATCGAGAATCCGTGGTTTCGCGTTCTTTCACTAACAATTGTAAAGCAATCACATAAACATAACGCGATGGCCGAAAAAAACGATGAAAAAAGCAATCGCTAAAAAGAAGATTAAGATTAGCGGCGTTTAAAAAGCCATCACAAATGATTCAAAGGCGATGACACTAGCGACTGTAAAGCAATCGTATAAACATAAGGCGATTGAAAAAAAACAATGGAAAAAGTAATCGCAAAAAAGAAGATTAAGTGATTGCCTTTGAAGCCATCACAATTGCTAAAAAGAAGATTAAGCGACGGTTTCAAAAGCCATCACAGCCGATTCAAAGGCGATGACACTAGCGACTGTAAAGCAATCGCATAAACATAAGACGATTGAAGAAAAAGCAATGGAAAAAGTAATCGCAAAAAATAAGATTAAGTGATTATCTTTGAAGCCATCACAATCGCTAAAAATAAGATTAAGTGACGGTTTCAAAAGCCATCACAGCCAATTCAAAGGCGATGACACTAGCGACTGTAAAGCAATCACATAAACATAAGGCAATTGAAGAAAAAAACAGTGGAAAAAGTAATCGCAAAAAAGTAGACTAAGTGATTGCCTTTGAAGCCATCACAACCAATAATAACGAAAAAATATTTTTATATTTAATATTTTTTTAGTTTTATTTTTTTATTTATAAATGCGATGACAAAACCATCGCTCGGTATTAATCAAATTTTGCGACTACAAATGCAATCGCGTACTTACGAAAACCATCACATTATCTTTCTATTTTCCACGGGGCCTATTTTCTTTGACTAATTCCCCTCAAATATTCAATGGTGATGGCACTGGCGATTGTTAAGCAATCGCATATACATAAGGCGATTGCAGAAAAGTGATGGAAAAAAGCAATCGCAAAAAAGACGTTTATATGATAGTTTTAAAAGCCATCGCAACCAACAATCACGTAAAACCAATTTTCTATTAGTGATTTATTACTTAAGTTGGTCAGTGTATGACTTATGCATATGATCATGCAGTTCATCATACCCAAGAGCCTACACTTCTACAAACACAATCATTATGCGAGAGTTTCGGTGAAAGACCAGAGATAATCTAAGTAATAAACAATAATTGATTGAATATAATTATGTAATAGAACATAAGATTCGATATAAGTTACCTCAAATTCCTAGATTGATGGAGT
Organism: Codonopsis lanceolata; assembly: GCA_013146195.2. Lineage (NCBI taxonomy): Eukaryota > Viridiplantae > Streptophyta > Magnoliopsida > Asterales > Campanulaceae > Codonopsis > Codonopsis lanceolata. Next base: position 7,062 of record JABEVN020001397.1, read on the forward strand.
TAGTTCACCACGATTGATGAACAAAGAAAGGCAGGTGTTGAACTCATAATCGATCTTCAATAAAACAAAGTACTTATATTTTTTTCTAGCCCAAGAAAGGCTGAAAACCTATACAAAACGGATGTAAGAACGTCTTTCAAACCTAAACTACTAGGGTTGTATTTATACTAGGTTTACACAATTGGAAAAATTACAAAAATGGGCTTTGCTGAAAACGGGGTTAGGCAGTCGCTTGGCCTTCGGGACTAGGCGACCGCTTAATGATTTTGCTCCTGAAGTGCAGTACTGGAAAATACGCGGTCGCCTAAGCCCCTGGAGTAGGAGTGCTCTTGATGATGCTACGGGCCACTCTGGAATTTACGCGAGGCAGGCTTTGCGGTAGGCGGCGCCTACTCATTTCTTCGATCGGCTTGGGCGGTCGCTAGCGATCGGGGCTAGGCGGCCGCTTGGCCTCTTTGGCTCTTTGAACAGCTTCCAGCTTCCATAATTTGCACATTGGTCCCCCGAAGTATCCAAATGCATGGAAAAGGCCTTCAAATTGACAAAATCTCCAAATAAACCTGAAACTCATAAAAGCACAACAAACCCATATTAGTAGTCTAAAACCATGGAAAAGCACAATCTAATTAGGAATATATCCCAAATAGATGCGTATAAAACACATCTATCAAAAGTATATGGCTTTTTGTTCTCAAATTATAAGGGGGTCTTTTTTTTATTTTAGGGGTAAACAAAGATATTTTATGAACAAAAAAGGAAAGAATGAATAAAATATAAACATACAATAAAGAAGGAAAGATATATTGCTTAAACGAAAAAAAATAAAGTAAATTATTATAATACAACGGGGTCAGTCCCACATTTACAATTAAAGATAACAAAATATTAATAATTTTTTAATAATTTTTTTAATAATATATATAATAAATGATGACAAACTATCTTAAGAAAATACTTAGTAAATTATTTAATAAGAATATAGTTTTTTTCATAATTTTTTCTAGAATAATTAAAAAAATTAATATTTTAAGACATAAATTTATTAAATAAAAATTAAAGATAAAACATTGTTGAAAAAAAAAATACTCCGTAGTTCTTTAAAAAAGAATTATTCATGAAAAAATATTTTTTTTCTTAACGCATCACAATTTTCATGTTGGCTATTATAGGTTGACTTAAAATTTTATTTTTCTTGTAATCTTATCTTTATAATTTTAATTATAGGAATATCTTAAAACATAAGTATAAATGTAAGTTATAATTTTTTAGTCAATTCTTTTTACGTTATAAATTACATGTACATAATTAGTGTTCACAACTAGATTTCATTAATTAAAGATCTTTTAGGATTTTAAAAAATATTAGGCGAGACAACTGAAATTAATTTCGTTAGAAATCTGGTGACGATTAAGGATAATGACTAAATTACATCTTCTTTTAAAAGTACAATATCAATATTGGTAAAAAAAATAATACAATAATAAAGTGTAACGATTGAGCAAAATACAATGACAATAAAATATGTTGGTAATACTTTTGAGTATTTAATTCATGAATCAGTTTGTGATATAAAAAAGTATGGGGTATTTTTAGATAATCCTTTATTTTTATCTTCTGTCTTTTTCTTATAGATGTTCTCTGATTTACCAGAGGCTACTTTCAGCATATTACTAAAACAAGGAAAGTTTTAGATTAAAAATTTTAAGTTTCTCTCTCCAATGCGAAAGCGGATAGACTAGTACCAAGTATTTAAAATAAGTAACAGATTAAATAAAAAAAGGACACATAAATAAATTACGTGGTTCAATTTTTCAAAGACAAACAGCAAATTCACCGTAAATGATGATGAATTATAATAAAGTGTTTTTAATGTAATACCGTCCTTTAAAAAAGGGTTACAAGAATTGACAATATCATACAAAATACCTCAACTCTTTCAACTCAAAATAGTCGTATATATTTTGTTCAACACCACCAAGACCTCAAACCCTCGAAGACCAAGTATTGTATCCATCCATCTCTACCTATTTGGCTTCACTCACTCGGCTTATCTCTAATCTAATCGGGAAGCAACCCTTCATCTCGCTTCATGAAATAGGATACTTCCAAATTCTTAACACACGACAACTTTACTTTGAAATATAGGATGAGCTCTTTGTTGAATGACATTCCTTTGTAATAAATACAAATTGCCTTTTTTATTTGCATCCATGAGAAAACAATCACCTGATTAATTCTTCATGTTCCCATCACGAACTTTTTAATTGCAACAACCAAAGGAAGCTCAATAAGTCAAAAAAAAAATAAAATATATATATATATATATCAATCTAGGAACATGATAAACTTCGATTAACGTTTTCACTCCACTTAGAGTCTTAATTTTAATTATTTTAACACTTTCATTCTTACAAGAAGAATCATTCGATAAATATACATCACCACTTGAACGTTTGTAATTAGAAAATATATTCGGAATCAATAACTCATTTGGTATGTGGATTATCACAGATGGTCCCATTGAACACATCACCATATTCATGTCATTGATAATAGCCTAATGCCATCCACAAAATATTAATTAGCATTAGAATTCCATTTTTTTCATTACTTATCTTGAGTTTTAACAATTACCAATAACATGATCCATCATATTCCAATATCAATATTTTTTTCTTGAAAGTCTTCTTATTATTCTCACAACCACTTGAACCTTGACACGACAAATTAGCAACATGATTAACTTTGCTTCCTACATACGAAGCATTACTATTGTTCTTATTAGAAATCATGTTCATAGAATCATTAATTAATAATGAAGTTTGTATCTCACCCAAAGTAAGTGTGTATTTTTTGTGCTAACTCATAAAGTATCTTGTTAAATACATTCAAGTAAAATTGAACTTAAATAAAGGAAATCAATTTTTTTATAAGTTTCCTACCTTAATCATTAAGCAAATAACTAAAACCATACTTATTTTGAGATGAATGTATTAACCCCTGAGTGAGTAAGGGGTGGATCAATTGAGAATTGAGAGTTGAGACTTCACAAAATGTCAGATTTTAACTTCGATCCCCTCTATCACCCCCTTAGGGGAAAAAAAGAAGTTACCAGAAAATATATGTTACTCCCTCTGTCCCATTATTGTCCTTCTTTTATTTTTTGTTTATATCAAAATAATTATTTTGTTTGAATTTTTTTTTTATGATAACACTTCTATCACATTAATATTACTTTTTTAACTTACTGTAATTATGGGCTACATACACAAAGATTTTAAATTACACTTCAAATAAATATTAATAATCAATTTAATTATTTTTAATTAATTTGTATTTAAGTCAAACAGAATAATAATTTTGATTGGATTATTACATTAAGTAGCCTTATTTTGTTAGTTTGAGAGAATGATATTATTGCATCGTAAATGCTCGCAATTATTTTCCGTTTGATCATTCATTGTATTATCAAATGGCAACTACGAAGTCAATAGCTGACTTCATTTTCTTGGAAGTTGAACCAATCATCAATGTACCTGTCCGAACCTCCCTTGCAAGGAAAATAAGTTTTTTTTTTTTTGAATTGATTTGGTCGGTATCTATTGGCAAAGTCGAAATGTTTGACATCTTCAACACTCACCTCAAAGCAATTTTTTTGACCTCTATTTTTCTATTCTTATTTTTTAAAAAAAAAAACCTTGACCTCTATGTGTATAAAAGGGTAATCGAGTTTCTTCATTTGCATCAAACATTTTTCTTCAAATATCTATTTTCACTCTCTCTCTCTCTCTCACACACACACAGTTCTTGAACATGAAAGGTGGTGGTAATCTCAAGATGGGTTCTACAGCCTGGTGGAGATTGATTAATTCTGCTCTCCTTACAATTCTCTTCTTTCATGGCTTCTCCTTGGCCGAAAATGGTACTGTTTTTTTTATATATATGTTCATGTTGTTTGATTTTTTTTACTCCTAGCTAATGTTTTGTATCTAAAATGTATTATTAATGCTTACTACCTTTCCCTCTCCCTTGTCACAGCTCCTAACTTCAGCTTCATGCGCCAGGCAACCACTGCTCCAAGAGTTTCGTACTACGACTACATCGTTGTTGGCGGTGGCACTTCTGGATGTGCAATAGCCGCCACTCTCTCCGAGAAATATAATGTTCTCCTCCTTGAACGTGGTGGCTCACCGTACGGTAATCCCAATATCACTAGGGTTGAGCCCTGGGTCGAACTCATGACCGACGGTTCACCTGGATCCCCTTCACAGCCATTCGTGTCGGAGGACGGCATTAATAGTGTCCGACCACGGGTGCTAGGCGGAGGCACCTCCATCAATGCCGGTTTCTACTCACGTGCAGAGACGAGCTACGTTAGAGAGGCTGGATGGGATGGTAATTTGGTCAATGAGTCGTTCCGATGGGTTGAAAACAAGGTTGTATTTCAGCCGCTAGTTAGGGGTTGGCAATCTGCACTTAGGGCTGGAATGGTAGAGGCAGGGGTGACACCATATAATGGGTTTACATATGATCATCTCATTGGGACTAAGGTTGGGGGAACAATAGTTGATGCACAAGGGAATAGGCATACTTCTGCAGATTTATTAGAGTATGCAAACCCGAGACATATTATTGTTTTGCTTCGTGCAACTGTTGACAGAATACTATTTAACACTAAAGGTTTGTATGTCTTCTTTAATTTGAAGTGCGCACACACTTACTCACACAAATATATAAATGTGGATATATAGATATATTTTCACTTTTAAGTATTACCTATTATTTTTAGTTCAAGCAATATTAAAAAGTTTGTTTTCAATCTAACAGAAAAATCAAGACCCGTGGCTAGTGGAGTGGTCTTTACAGATGCATCGGGCCGCAAACATAGAGCATATTTGAAGGAAGGCTCTAAGAATGAAATTATACTTACTGCAGGAGCACTGGGAAGCCCGCAACTTTTGATGTTAAGTGGTGTGGGACCAAAAAAGCATCTTGAGTCTCATAACATCCAAGTTGTTTTGGATCAACCCTTAGTTGGTCAAGTCATGAAAGATAACCCAATGAACAATGTTTTTGTACCCTCTCCAATCCCTGTTGACATCGACGCCATTGTTCTTGCCGCAATCACACCCTTTGGAAACTACATTGAAGGGGGAAGTGGCCTTAACCTTGGATTTGCAAGTCCTAGTGCCTACGGAAACTATTCTTTCAGGGTAAATTTACATTTATTATGTTTAATTATTTTTAGCATCGCAAGGTTTTAGTTAATCACAAATGTTTTCTAGGAATATATTAGGAACTTGGCAGATATATTAGCATTTTAAACTTAGTGATTGATGACCTACCACTCCTTATTTTAATGTTGAAAACTAATTATATTGTTTTGTAATTTCAGAGGGGTGGATTCATACTTACAAAGTTCATAGGTCCACAATCATTTGGCCATCTTGAGCTTCGGAACCAAAACCCGAGTGATAACCCTAGAGTCACATTCAACTACTTCAAAGATCCGGTAGACTTGCAAAGATGTGTTCGTGGGATGGAAACCATCTTACGTATAGTCGAATCAAGGGCATTCTCTAATTACAAAGTTTCTTCTCTCTCTGGACAAGACATTCTCAACATTACTACGCGCTTGCCACAAAACTTGCCTGTACATGCTAATACTTCTACCTCCCTAGAGCAATTTTGTAGAGATACGGTGAAGACTATATGGCATTATCATGGAGGGTGTCTAGTTGGAAGTGTGGTTGATCTGGATTATAAGGTCTCTGGTGTGGATGCGCTTCGGGTCATTGATGGATCAACTTTCGATTCCTCCCCAGGAACAAATCCTCAAGCTACTGTGATGATGCTTGGAAGGTATTTACTAATGATCATCTTTAAATATTTAACCTTTGTGTATTTTAGAAGTGACCTAATTTATTGAACTAATATGTGATTTTATTTCATTGTACGTGTAGGTATATGGGAGTTAGAATACTAAGAGAAAGACTTCTGTGATGACCGATGATTATCATGCAATTAGTCTATAAAATCAATTGATTTTTTTTTTCACGTGAGAGTGCGCACATGTAGATGGCGGAATGGTGCAAGTCATCTAATAAGTTATGTGTTATAAGTTTAGCTCAATGGGACAAGTGACATTGAATTTGTTCACATCTTTGTAATCAGTTTACTAAAGGAATTTATTAGTTTACCTTTATTTTTGATTTCATATCTATATTTCATGTTATTGGATATTATTTTTATAGAAAAGGCTAGTTTTGTTAATATGTTTTCTACTAGAGAGGCCAATTTTTATAGTTTTCCCACGGAACTAATGCCAGGACTCTGCTTTCGAAACAGAGGTATAAGGGCCGGCCCAAGGGTGAAGCAAGGAAGCCCTTGCTTTAGGCCTCAAAATTTTTTAGGCCTTTAAAAAAAATTACTACCTTTTAAAAAATATATATATTAAGTGATTCCTAGTTTTTCTTATTAAGTTACTTAATGAGAAATTAATGTCATTGGATAATAAAAATTTAAAAGACATTAGGTTACTTAATGAGAAATTAAGGTCATTAGATAATAAAAATTTAAAAGCCAATTGTTTTAACCTTGAACATTCTTTAAAACGGCTTCGAATCACCTATCTCACTCTCTGTCACATCCTCTATCACATTGAATCTCAACCCCACATATTTCTTTATAAAAAGAAGACTGACTAAAATAACAAGCCGGTTGAGATTCAATGACATTGTGACGAGAGAGTGTGATTCCTTTAAAACATAATGACAATTCTGATATTGATGAATTAGGTCTATTTACAAAACTATTTGTAAAAGAAATTATACAAATGAAAAATGATACACAAATTGACATACTTAATTATATAATAAGGCTTGATTCTTTTCCAAATGCGTATATCGCTTATAGAATAATGTTTATCGTAACTGTTGCATCGCCAAAAAGAAGTTTTTTAAAACTAAAATTAATAAAATTTCATCTAAAATCAACAATGTCTCAACAAAGATTAAGTGGACTAGCTTTATTCGATTGAAAAAGAATTATTAAATGAAATTGATTACAATAATTTAAAAATGATTTTACATCCTAAAAAGCACAAAAGATGTTCTTTAAATAAAAAATGTAATAATTAAAAATATATTATTTGATTTTAAAAGGCCTCACTTTAGAGTTTGCTATAGGCGTTCATAAGTGTTGGACCGGCCTTGTATAAAATAATTTGATTTAAGACAAAACACAATCCCCATAGCAGCTGGTTCCTGGTTCCTGCTTCCTGCTTCCTGCTCCCTCAATTTGATTTCGCCATGACTCCTTCACTTTCAGCCTTCAGGTGAACTGGTGGACTGATGGCTTTAAGCTCAGTATTTGTTGTCAGCGATTCCAGATGTCTCATAGGGAATGAAAAAACATCCCTCCTTCCGAGCAAACTATAAATCCTCCTCTTATAACCCCTTCGTTCTGGTAAAAAAAAATTTAAGAAAAGGGAAAATCGCAGTATTGGTCCCTCAACTATAGGTCGGTCACAGTAATAGTTCCTTAACAATATTTTATCAAATTAGGATCCTACAAGTATGGAATTTTCACATCTATAGTCTTTTTGATGAATGCCGTTAGAAAATTATCGTTAAGTTCTCATGTGCCTCACACGTGCGTTGAGTAAGGCTAAAATCAAAATTTTACAAACCTAACTTATATCATAATTTTCAATCGAGTCTCTAAAGTTTAAAAAAAGACCCGAAGGCCTTCTTCCACAATTACACAGACCCACAAATGAATTAAACTGAAGCAATCTTATTTGAAATTGGGAGAGCGGTTCAAAATCAAACCTAGTAGAAATTTTGAAACTGAAGCAATCTTACTTTGTCGAGACAAATAACGCGTGCGCGTGGGCCATGGAGTTACAATTTTCATTTCTGCTACCAACGTAGCATGTTCGGATAGCATATTTCCAAAATCGATGAAAGCTTAGACTCAGAGCTGCCGTCACCTCCTTCAACCACCACCGCTTCGGCCGTCCCCACCCCTAGTTATTTAACGGACCACAAATTTCGATGGTTCCTATTTCCAATTCCGACCCTTCCTCCCCCTCCCCTAGCCCTAATTGTTTAATTCTAACGAATTTTCGAAGAAATTTCACTAGGTATTGATAGTACGGAAGAGCTTGGTGATTTTCGGGATTTCAGGCATACGTTTGATTGTATGCCTATGATGAAATGAAACTACTGAATCAAAGGCTATTCAAGTTATTAGACAGGTAATTCAAATTTTCTAATTTTGTACTTTGACCCAAATAACACACTAATTGCAGTGATGGGTTTGACCCAGGATCTTTCTCCTTTTATATTATTCATTCCTGCAAAATTAGAAATTTTGAACTGTAACTCCATGGCCCACTCCGGCAAAGCCCCGTCCTAGTTTCTCTCCCTCAAAATTTCTGCTAGGTTTGATTTCGGAACCCCTCTCACAATTTCAAGTAAGATTGCTTCAATTTAATTCATTTATGGGCATGTCTAATTGGGGAAGAAGGCCGTTGGGCCTTTTTCCAAACTTTAGGGACTCGATTGAAAATTATGATATAAGTTAGGTTTAAAAAAAAATTATTTTAGTCCTTTCTTAATGCACGTATGAGGCATATGGCAACTCAACAGTAATTTTTTAACGGCATCTATCACAAAAACTGTAGTTATGAATATTTCATACTCGTAGGACCTAAATTTGACATAAAAATTGTTAAGGGACTATTATTGTGACCGGCTTATAGTTGAGGGACCAATGCTGCAATTTCCCCTTAAGAAATTCACACTTTTAGTAGTCTATTAATAATAAAATAACACTTTTATGCATTAATTTTTTAAAATGATTTTTTAAATAAAGCATTTCAAAATGAAATAGTCTTTACCCGGAATAGAAGGAGTTTGTAAGAATACTTAACCAAATTAATTCATATGTTTTTTTATATGAATAAAATAGATGGTTTGACAACGTATTTGAGATTCAAAATTGGGGCTGATTTTGGTTACTTTTCTTTCACTATAATTTGGGTTTGCTACCATTTCCTTTCAAAAATAAAATAAAAAATATTGATTAGTCAAAATAGGGTACGCGGTGAAAATGAAAACTCAATTAATAAGATAATAAATGTTATGTATAAGCAATTTTTCTTAAAATAACATTGCTAGCCTTACAACTACTTTTACAACTTTTTCTACAACTAAGCTTTGAAGAAGGGTAAAGTTGTCTTTGTTCAAAACATTTTTTCTCAATTCAAGACTTATCTGTAAGGAAAGTTGTAGGATTAGTGGTAAGGATAACATTTTCCTTCTTAGAATCTATAATGATTAGAGATATACTTATGTGTAATTGTTAATAAATCGATTCTTTTTATTTTATCTTTTAAGATTTTTTATCCTCTTTATTTTTTTTTATGTACGATTTAGTTGACGTGCGTTTAGCGCACGGTTTAATAAAACTAATTTAAATAATGTCGAAGGCCAATTATTAATATTAAACAAGTTCAAAAGAGCCCCATAATTATAAGACAAAAAGAGAAACTGCCCCTATACTTTGTTCTCACGCTTATTTAATCCCTACACTTTTTATCTTCGCATTCTGTGTCCCTCCATTAAATAGGAGTTATCTCCCCCTCTTGCCTTTAACGAACCGACACTTATTTTCCTAAACAAGAAAACAATAAATCTGTAATGGGGGAAGTAGCGAGTCGAGTAGTTAAGGAGCTCTAGATGTTCTATAAAGGTCAACATCTCGACAATTTATTTGAAATCAACGGTCAAGTGAGAGAGAGAGAGATGTTGAACACTTGAACTAGCTTGCAATGGGAATGGGATGCTGACCATTTATTTGAGAGGTGCGTGGCTGTGGCAATTAAGACTCTAGCCGTTCTGGGTAAAGAATTTACTGTTTCATTTTGAAATGTTTTATTTAAAAAATTTACTTTTAAAAATTAAGGCATATAAGTATCACTTTATTATAATTGGCTACTAAAAGTATACTTTTTTTAAAAAAAAACTTGGCAAAATCTCCCATTTGGCCACCTAACTTTTCAAAAACTTGCAAGGCGGCCACCAAAAGTTTAAAACTTGCAATGAGGCCACTGAACTAAATTAATGTTGCAAGCGTGCCCATATTTTGGATGTCCGCTAGCTCCACCATTAAATATGAGTGAAATCTCTATTTTGCCCCCTTTAAATAACAATTATTCTCTTTATGTGACATTAGAAACCCAAAGGGGTCCAATTGAAACATAACCAATTCTTAATACATTGATCTAAAGGGGGTAATCGGAGACAGCGTAACCAATCGAGACCATCGCCGAACGCCAACGACTTATCCTCGTCGGAGAGAAGGTTGAAATCAAGATTTAGCCATTCATTGTTCTACTACAGAAGGTTGAAATCAAGATTTAGTCTTTCATTGTTCTGCACCATTTTGTTTTTTCCTTCCGAAGACTGCATCAATATCGACTAATAAATGCATCTTCTAACAAATTGAGCATAGCTGTTAGGAAATGTGTTCAGTGTTTGATATTATCTCCACCCTTTGTGCTTAAAAAGGACAGAGAAACTCAAACAACCTGAATCCCGAAAGAGAGGAATACGTCCCGCCGTGAGTATTTTGGTGGATTATGATAACTAAATCGCACACAATTTAAACGTCTTCTCGGTCCCTAGTTGAATTCATGCCAAACCCAATTGAATTGAAAAAAATCCCTAATAATCCAGTTAAAATTAAAAACAAAAATTCAGGTGGAGCGGGGGAGTAAAAATATATGGGGAGAGTGATTATTGGTGGCAGGGGGCATGACCTAAAATCATAGAGAGAGAGAGAGAGAGTGTGAAAAAAAGGAGGGAGGGTCACGATCATTTAGAGTGGTAATTGGTGGCAGTGGCGAACGACCTAATACCCTACTGTCATCAATAAAGCCGCTAGCACGACCGTCTTTGTCATCCAACACAGCAGCAGATCCGTCAATTTCGGCTTTCTCTCTTTTCTTCCCCTTTCTCTAAATCATTTTTCTCCCGACTTTCTCTTTTATTTCCCTTCCCCTTCTTCTTCTTCTTCTTGTTGTTCCATTAGTTTTTCTCTCTCTCTCATACACACACACTCTATTTTTCTTTCTTTCTCTCTTTCCCACCATCGTTGATGACATCATTTTTCATGGCAAAGCTTTGTAATGTCTCCAATGGTAGAGTTATGTGATATCAAATCTGAATTCTTTGGGTACATTTTGACCCCCTACTGTTTACATAAATGATATGTATAGTTTTTTTCAATTGGACCCTTTGGGTTTCTAATATCACATAAAGTGAATAATTGTTATTTAAAGGGGGTAAAATAGGGATTTCACTCATATTTAACGGTGGAGCTAACGGACATCCAAAATATGGGCACGCTTGCAACATTAATTTAGTTCAGTGGCCTCATTGCAAGTTTTAAACTTTCGGTGGCTGCCTTGCAATTTTTTGAAAAGTTGGGTGGCCAAATGGAGGATTTTGCCAAAAAAACTTTGAATTTCAAACGACAAATGGTTGCTTGGAACGGATTGAGTATTACAAAGGCTGCAATTTGAAGCACACAAGTGGTCAGGAGAGAGAAGAAATTTTTAGGTTATAAACTTATGTTTTATCAAATAACTAATCTACCCTTAAATCTAGTTTTAAAAAAGAAATAGAATATAAATATTCTTGTCTATTCAAAGGAAAAGGGTGCAAAGACAATATTCCCCTAAAAATTATATAACGTATATATAACGGTGGTAAACGGGTTGGTACGAGTGATACACATGTGAGCAACATACTCAAATGGGCGGATCATTGAATATGACAAAACCAGGTATAAATGAGAAGGCCTTAGAGCATCTCCAGCAGATAGATTCTTGAAAAAATTGCGGGTCGGTCCATTTTTAAAAGTATTTAATCGCTACAGTACATCGATCATTTTTATTTTTAACCGAAAAAAATCACTTTTGGTGGCAAAATGACTACGTACAATACCCTTAATGAACTATATGTGCTCGTTACAATTAAACTTTATAAAGTGCGGTACAACTTTAAATGAATCAAACTTTTGAACCGCGGTAGAACTTTTGAAAAGGTTGTTAAAGTGTAAAAAAATTAATTAATTTCAATAAATTACAGTATAAAGTGCAAATATATCGCGGTGCAACAATTTTAAGTAAAAAATCACGGTGCAAAACTATGCTAGTTTTTTGAATTTGTGAATCGCGGTCCAAAACTATGCTAACTTTTTAATTTGTGAATCGCGGTGCAAAGATTTTTGAATTGAGGTACAACTTTTGAAAAGGTTGTTAAAGTGCAAAAAATTAATTAATTTACAATAAATTACAATATAAAGTACAAATATATCGCGGTGCAAAAAAAGTAATTAATTTTCAATAAACTATAGTATAAAATGCAAATATATCGCGATATAAATTTTTTACATAAATCAAACTTTTGAACCGCGGTGCAAAAATAATGCAATTAAATTTTTGCACCGCGATACAATAGCATAAAAAACCAGTTTAATCCTCCATGTTTTTCTTCAATCACCTCCGTCGTAAGCCTTCTTCTTCATCATCCTTCTCTGCCTTCATCCACACTGAAAAATCTTTCAACCCAGTACAAATCCATTATATTTTCGTATTTCATGAATCAAAAAACTCGTTTACCTTTCGGAGGTGCTGCCCCCTTGACCCCCGCGACCTGACCAGTCTGGCCGATTCCTATTTCATTGCGCACAATCGTGATTTTCGAATCTAAAGTGTGTTGTCGGTGCTGTTGATGAAGACACTGACATTTTCAGAACAATATTACGAAAAGTGGTCTTTTGCGGTTGAAAAAAAAAACGGTGGACTTTTGTAGTTAGAAACTTTAAAAAAGGGACATGCCATAATTTTCCTTAACACCAATTCTTAGTTGCGTTTCACTGTTACATACACATTTTAACAATATTCTTCTCTAAAAAAAATTTCTCCAATGGTTTTCATTCTTACTCAATTCTTGCATGGGTCCCACTACAAAATCATCCACTTTATTTATACTACTTTTTATTTTATACTTTTAAACAAATTAATTAATTTGTATATTGTTTTATAAATAAATTAATTCATTTTTAAGTTTAATGAATATATGTAATTTTAAATATTATTTATAAATGAAATATTATTTTTTAAAGTAAAAATAGGTAAAAAAAAAATTTAAAAAGTCAGAACGGTAAGTTTGGAATTTTTAAATTTTTTGGAAATATTAATTTTTTTTTGGAGAGAAGACTCAAATCAGTAAGTCACAACGGTAAGTTTGGAAAGATTTTTTTTTTTTTGGAAAGAAGACTCAAATCAACGGTTAAATTTTTAGTTTAAAAAAATAAAAAAAACAAAAATCAAATTAGTTTAAAGTGAGTGTGAAGCATATGAGACCGGCCATTTAGACACAATTCACGCACCTCTCCCTATGTGTTGCACGCGCACGACTAGCAAGGGAGGTGCACGACATTCTCCTCCTCTCCTCCTCTCCGCCCCTTTCTCTCTCTTTTGGCCCAAATTCTTAATTAAGAATTTGTGATGTTAAGAATTTTTGAAGAATTTGCTCCAACAGCCCCCCATTTTAGCTTAGCTAAGAATGAGCCATTGGAGTTGCTCTTATATGGACTTGGGCGCCCATTAAACCTTAATAAAAAATTGATAAATAAAACAATCATTAAAAAAAAATGTTGCGGTGGCCCCTAAAGTTTATCGCCAGTGATGGTGATAGTTGCTACTAGTGGTGGTGACCATTGGATAATGTTGACGGTGGTGGTAGTGGCTACCGGAGGTGGTGGTTATCAGAGATTATCATTGATGGTGTTCGTGGTTGCTTGAGATTGTAGCCGGTGATCGTGGTGGTTGCTAGAGATTGTCTCTGGCGATCACAGTGGCAGACGTAGAGATATTCTCAACGAGTGGCACAATATTAACAAAGTTTACAAATCATAATTGTCCTCTACTTGTTTTCAAACTTTGAAAACGTTTATTTACATCATCATTTGTAATGCTCTTAAGCATATCTTTTTTAATAAAACATACAAGACAATTGTGAGAACCCCGTTTTGATCCTACCTCATTACATGAAAACAAGTAGATTTCAAAACTTAAAGAGTATAGAATACGCTTGGCCTCGTTGTGGACTCTAAAAGTATATATACAGAGTCTCTACCTCTATTTTAAGGATAAACAGAGAAAAACTAGATTTAAAAAAAATTATGGGTTTAGGGGCTAAGTTACGACTTACGAGTTGGGAAGGGGTTAGACACCCAACTTGCCCTTTCCGTCTCACAATGGGTTTGCAAACATGTTTGATTTATGTTTACATCTTAGTCTAGAAAGACATTTTGTATATAATATATAGGGATAAGTGTACCATTAGTCCCTGAACTTTGGCCGAGCACACCATTAGTCCCCGACCTTTAAAAAGTTTCACCACTGACCAAAGTAGGGCTTTTTGGCTCATCGGTGGTCCCTAGCCCTCACGCCGCTTTATTATCACCGTTAATGATCAATTGCGCACTCACGTGAGGGCTTTTTCTGTCTTTCCATGGGCTTCAAACATCGTGACTAAAGGTACACTTAGCCCATTAACCGACAATCGATATTGAGAAAATTTTCGCTTAGGGCTTAGGTTTCACTTGCAAGGCGATTGTGTGAGAAATTGAGCAAATTAGGGTTCATAAGGTGAATTGAGGAACAACTGAAGGTTTGGAATCAAGTTTCGCTGTAAGATGGCTACTGTATGGGATATTCGGCAATCACAGTGGCCTATGGATCGCGATAGCTCATATTGTAAGTATCTCTTTATCCCCTTTTTGAAATAGTTTGAAAACTACAATCCTTCTGCCAACAATGACTTCGATATTTGATATGAAATATTATTTTGTGTATTTATGGGAATTTGTCCCCCACTCCCTTCGTTTTTGTTTATCCCTTTTGAAATGTTTGATGTTGTCCCCCGGCCCATAATCCTCCGTCAATAGTTGGGTAGTTGTTTATAAGAGTTGTGGTCCTTTTTTGTTTGTTTACATTTGTTAAGTATTGTGCTTTGTGGACCATGTTGCTTTATGTTTGTATGTAGGTCTTTATTATATGTCTTTATATATGTCTTTATGTAGGAAAGTGTAGGAAGGTTTCATGATTTATGTCTTTATAACACTTTCTTAGCTATGTTTATAACACTTTCTTAGCTCTACAATAGTCAGTAGTTGGTTATAAGAGCTTGGTTGGGTCCTTTTTGTTTGTTTACATTTGTTAAGTTTTGTGCTTTCAGGGACCATGTTCATTTATGTTTGTATGTATGTCAAATGGTTTATGTCTTTATATATGTCTTTATGTATGCATGTATGTATGTTTTTATGTACATATGTATATATGTATGTAGTTAAATATGTGTATGTCTTTTGTCTTTATGCGCAAATAAACAGATCTGCTTTTTACCTTGAAAGTCCATCATGGTCACTTTTCATGTAATCCTCGTGGTATACAATCGGAGGGAAAATTGATTATGTTGACTATCCGATGAATGAAGACTTAAGGATGAGTGTGATTCATAAGATTTTAGAGAAATTAGGAATTGTGGGTGAGACTAGGTTTTATTACTTTTTAGAGCCGTGGTTTAGCTCTGGGAGAGGGTTAAAACTATTTACAGATGACGAGTCTTTAAAAACTATAGATGGTTCAGGTGAAGGTTGAAAGAAATTCAGCTTATTTGTCGAGATTGACTTTTCTCGTTATGTGGCTTTGGAAAAGGTTAGTGAGGAACCAAATATAGATGTTACTAAGCGAGGGTGGGGAATACAATGAAAAAGAGGACATTGTCTTCATATATTGTTAGTGATGATGTTGACATCATTGATGAACTTGAGCATGAACAGGTCGCAAATGATCCAAGAGGGTGGGCCGAATCAAGAAGTCGAGGACGAAGTCACCGTCGAATCCTAATCAGTAGCCTTGAGGCCGAGGTTGAAGATGATTTAGAGAGTGAGAATGACATCTCGTATAATGATGAAGTTCATGATTTAATTGGAAGTGATTTCAAACGCAGAGTGGACAAGGGTAAAGGTAAAGCAGTTATCATGACGGTGAGTGATGATGGCCTCGTAATATGCGCATACGTATGAGTTGAGGAGTTTAGGCACAATGATGAGGAAGGAGAGTTCACTAGATGGGAAAATGCAAAATCCAAACGTCCCACGCTTAATATGGACACCGATTTGAAGGACCCAAAGTTTTGGGCAAGTAGGGATGACATATACACGCCTAAGGATGTTAGATCGCCATTTACTCATATGCAATTGCAAATAGGAGGGATGTGATATTAAAAAGAATGACAAGCGTAGAATGTGAGTTATGTTGAAATGAACGATGATTGGGAAATGTAACCTATAAGGATTTAACACACGTGCACCGACTCGCTATAAATTAGATATGCAACAGCTCTTCTTGGCTTGCAAATGAATATATGAGGTTATTAGATCAACTCCTCAAGGCTCGTAGTCTTTAGATTACATGTGAGGACGCACAAGTCACTTGATATATCTAAGAGTCAAGCATACAGCTGTTAAGACTGCGTGAGGTTTGATATACGGAAATCACGCGTAACAATACGGGCTTCTTAGGACTATGTAGGTGAGGTTTTAAGAACAAACTCGGGTCAACAATAAAACTTGAATTTGAGGATTATAATGAAGAAGACACCGCCAGCAGCTCAAGAGATTATATTGGTCTTTCGGGGCTTTAAAGGAAGGTTTCATGAAATGGGGTGTAGGAAAGTGTTAGGATTTGATGGAGCTTTTTCAAAGGTCCATTTCAGAACAATTACTTTCTCGCTAGCTTGGCATTGATGTCGGATGGTCATGTGCATCCATGGCTTACGCGTGGTTGAGAGAGAATAAAGATTCTGGAATGGTTTTGAACCTGATAGTTGATGAATTTGAAATCACCAACCGCCGAAGATTGGTTTTCATTTCGATGAACGTAAGGTAAAAAATATACATGGTTAATATTTATTTGTTAATTAATTTATTTGTTAATATATTTTTGATCTTAATTGCATTTTATAGGGTCTAGTTCCGCCTATCAAGAGATATTACCCGGGTAACATGTGGTGTCTTCAACACATATTCAAGAACTTTAGAAAATCTCATAGGGAAAGGCATGAAGGACCCGTTATTCGTATGTGCTAGAGCAAGTAATCAAAGGCATTTGGAGAGTGTTAGGAAAGAATTTGAAAAGACATGTCAAGGCATATCTGGCCTTGGAAAGGATCCTACATTGGTGTAAAGCTTGTCGACCACCGCAATAAGTGTGAAATTTCAATGAACAATTGTGTGAAAGCTTCAATGGATTTATTATTTCAACCTAGGTCTAGGGCTATTATTAGCATGCTAGAAACAATTAGAAACTTGTTAATGAAGAGGATTGTCAAGAAGAAGGTGAAATAAAAAAACAGGTTGTCCACTATGTAGTAGGTACAAGAAAATTTTGAGAAGATAAAGACGTAAGCCGTGTTATTTGACAGCTCATGGAATGGAGGTCAAGTGGTACCAAAGTTAGAGGGCCTTGGGAGAACAATGCATGGTTTCACTAACCGCTAGAACTTGTAGTCAAGGGGAGACGGGACTTAACAGAATTCCTTGCAAGCATGTGTTCTCGCAATCTACTTAGAAGGTTCAAATGGAGGTAATGGTGTGCCCGAAGATTGGGTTCATGACTACTACACTTTGAAAATGCAAGATAAAATCTATTCACACACCATCAATCCTATAAATGGGAAAGATATGTGGGAACACCAAGAATATATTCCAATTGTCGCCTCGCAAGATGTGCACAACCCGGCGCACCTAGAAAATCGAGGAGAAGAGACCCAAATGAAATACCAATAGGTAACAAAGGAAGAAGGGGTAGACAGATGAGTTGCCAAAGATGTGGAAATTATGGTCACAACTTGAGGAGTTGCAGAGGTCAAGGCTTTCATGGTTGTACATGAATCAACAAACTAGCAAGAAACATAAAAAGCATCC
>JABEVN020001398.1:0-25101 GCA_013146195.2 Codonopsis lanceolata
GGTCAAATTACAAAGTCCCAAATTCTAGGTCATGACATAACAACTTATCCGAGTTTCTTAACCCAACAACAATCAATCTTAAACCATAACAACTCCAATATACCCAATAAAATCATTTGGGTCGAAACCCTAACTATCATATATTTATATCCATGGAAACATATCATTTTGACATGCATAACAACAATAAATCACGAGGAACAACTCTCTAACAACCTAACATCAAAATCCATGTAGAGAGATAAACTAGGGCTTGGGTGAGGTACCTCAATCGAGTCACAAACATCTAGGAAGAGGGAAACAAACCGAGGGGAAATGATATACTCGACGAGGGCTTCGTGATGGCGCTCACGGCTCGACAATCTGATGGCTAAAACTCAGGGAATCGACGAATCTCCCATGGAAGCTCCTTTTCCCTCTCTCTCTCTCTAAAGCTCATGGGGATGATGAAAAATGAGGATGGAAGAGGATCAAATCATATCGTAAAGGGTTAGGGAGGACAATCCTACCCTTCCTAGTTGTGGACAAGGCAAAGGGGAGGGGTTAAAATAGGGGTAGGATAGATTTTTCACGCTCAAAATCACAAAATAGCAAAAGCGCCGTTGTTTGTCAAAGGGGCTTCATGACGCAAGCCTTTTTCGATAATGCGGCAAGGTCACCGAGAAACACTCAACTTATGCAGCTTCCATGTGAGGGCAAGCCCAAATCACCTTTGCATCCGCAAGGTCTCCAGATTGAAAAGCCCTCAAATTTGGTCTAGAATGAACCCCAAACAACCCAAGAAATTCAAAGGGAACAAATCAACACTTAAAATACAATCAAACCTCTCCTGAGACACGACAAAATGAAGGGAACGAACGTCGGGAACAACATAAACAACTAATGATCATCAACCGTTCAAACACGAGCTAAACAAATATATTACAAGCATAGGTAAGCACTCTTAAGCATGTTGAGGACTAGTATACATGGTCCAAGACTCAAAATAACATCTCACGAGTCTCACAGACACGAAACAAGGCAAAGGAAGGCATATGTGCAATCCTAAGTTTCCGAAAGTTCAAGTAAGGCTACAGTGATCCCTATCATTTTAATAAGCAACCGATGAACATGACAAGTACGAAGAAAGATATAGTAATGATACTAAGCCTCATATCGACTCAAGAAAGTCCATAAAGCAAAGGTACGACTTATAGCAACCAGGACAAGAACATTCAAGGCATAGAAATCTTACAAGACAACTGCGGCTCAACCAAAGGGGCGGAATCAAATTATACATGTTAGGCATGTCTCTAGCATGACAACTAGACCTAGCAAGCATTTTATACAAGTAAGATTTTGGGTTCTTACATCCTTACCACCTTAAAAGAATTCGTCCTCGAATTCATAATTCTATAACCGATCTCAAGGTCAACACTTTGGTCTATAACACACTCGAGGCGATCACCTGGGTGAGCCTCCTATCTCGAAGGCAACTCTCAATCATCAACTCAAATCCATTACAGCGTCAAGTACGTTATTCCTGACTCCCAACTCACTACCGATCAAACGTAGATATCGAGGTATAAGGTCTCTCTATCAGAGGTAAACAAGTCATTCCAAAGCACGAAATAATATTCATGTATAACAAAATAATATCAAGTTACAAAATCTCAAATTGTACTCAGAAAATTTGCATATAGCAAGTCATCTCACCAGTAGCAACACTTTCATATACAACATCCGCATAATAGCACAAGTATAACAATACATCATTTTCTATTCCATTCCATTTGGTAACGGGTTTAGTCAATTCCTATCTTATATCATACCATTCTAGTTCTCCGACGAAGACCTCTTGATAATCAAGTCAGGGGCCCTCTGAAGTGACTTCAAAAGCTTTCGTCGTATAGGAGGCGAGGTGTTCGTGAATCACATTAAAGCATCCTTTATCTCAGTCTCATTAACACATAGCATAAACATGTATAAGCATGACATCAAGTAACTCAAAAACGCATGGTTAAGTACTATAATAACTATATATACTTATATAGCACTTTATAGAATTCTACTAGATATTACTAAAGGTTTAGTCACTCCGCTCTCGATATGTAGATCCACGAATGTTGGCTCCATATGAATACTATGATGATCACCCTCGGGACTGCCCGTATAACATCTCCAATATCAACAACGTAACAAGAAAAATGGCTCTCCTGAGACGTAACACTCATTCTTGGTATAACTGCAACTCGGAAGCAACAAGGAAGAAGTGTGGTACTCTTAGACCCAAACTTTGCACTCATGGAAATCTAGACCAAGAATAGTACTCCAAGTCGTATAATTGTTGAAGAGAACATGCCGGTAAGGCACTAACTAGAACACTAGACTACAATACGACACACCAAACCCAAAGCTAGCCATGGATCCTATCCGATTATAGCTAACAAAAAGCTCGATATTAATCGTTATTTATCTTCTAATTCGAGAATCCCAAGGTCGCAAGGTCGCTACCGCATGAAAGGGACAAGCGCTTGTAAATTAGTAGTGCGAGTCAAACAATAGAGCTATCCAGCTCTAAACATGAATGTACATCCGTACAAAAATACGGGTCGACAAAAATTGAAGATGCGGAAGAATTAATAGAGTGAATACCCAAACTAATAAACTCAAAATCAACACTAATGAAACCAAGAGTGACTATAGTCTCGAGAGGAGAAAGTACAAAACTCGCGTGCCGCAACATTGCAGACGCTGAACAAACCATTGGCACTCCATGCCGTCGTTTCAACAAGGAACTCACCTGATATAACAATTACCTACGGCTAACGCATACTGGGGTTAACCAACAATCAAACACAACTAGAATAAAGAAAAGCCCCAAAGCTACTGCATGCCAGGGAGACAACTGAATATATAAAACTAAGACTCCGAATGACGGCACGACACAATACGTCGGCCCAAAGAAGAACCAATCAGAACCCAAGTGTTCTACCCGACTGTAAAGTCTAAATAACTTTACAATACAACGAACTCACAAGAATAGTAAAGTACAATATACAATCAATAATGCTAGATGAGATAGGAATCCACAAGTTACTATTCGGGAATGTCGGATGTTACAATCATGAACACACGAACACACGATCTAAGCACGAGCTATCGATCACCGCGATCACTCTGATCCACGATCTCGTGGCCTCAACGTGGGCAGGTTCTTGCAACTAGAAAATAAAGAAATGCGGATAAGTCACAATGACTCAGTACGCTACTACTAAACAATATAACATAATATGAAACATTGTTAATGTAACAGTAACATCGTGTTACGACGAAAAATCTCATGAAGACGTGTGGTATACTTTACAAGAAATATCTCCTTCTTACTTACTAAACTGTTCAAATGAACTAGGGTGGAATTCCCTATTCAACACAAACCAAATGAATTAGAAAGTAATTCTCATGAAAACATTTCATTTAAGTATGTGTAACTTTATATATAAACGTCAAGTCATTCATGAAACTAGCAAGTATAAGCATGCATATTCACATACATGCATATCACGTTATAGAATTATCAAGTATAAGTAGGTATACCTACATATATACACACCATGAAATTCAATAACGCGCAATGAAGATAAACATGGTCACGTTCGATCCCATGTCAATTAACACTTTGTTGTCACATAAGTACTTGAAATAAATCACATAACAAGAGGATATATTATAGAGTCGCTGCCGCAATGTAGATCCTGAAATGAAAGCGGTTATCACTAGTACGACTTGTCGGATGCACGCGAGTGATACATCGAACAAGAACACGATAGTATTATTTCAAGCGCCCTAATGGTTACGACAAGGTACTCTTCTCCACTGTGATCAAATAGTGGAGGGTGGGTGCAAGATGATGGGCCGGCGACCCATCACTACAACAAATCTCACAATTCATGACGGCGATGCATCGTTACCATCGAGACAAGACAAGTATGCTAGCTGGACTAATGGAATGACAAGTAGATGTTTACTTGGCACTAAAATCAAGTAAGGAACGAATTCGACAAGAGCGAACTCGTCTGAGTCAAGTAGATGTTTACTCACAAAATAAATCAAGTAGGAAGCGAGCTCGACAAGAGCGAACTCGTTCAAGAAAAGCATGCATGTTATTCACGACATGTTCACGATTAATCAAATAGATTACAATAGGAGCTCGATTGAGTCTCAAGTATAATTATCAAGCTGTCTACTCTATTATATTCAAGTTCCAAAAGCTAGTAACCTAGTCAAATGGATTTCTAAGTGTCAAAGGATCTCACCACGATCCTAGTAAGGTCCAATCGTTCCTTAAACTCGACTTCGTTGAGTCATCGCTACAATTCATCCCAATTTCTATCATTTCTCTATGTTCATAGTTCATATATATGTAGGTCCTTATTTCATTGAGAAGTCCTAATTCAACAAGTTCACCATTCCACCTATTAGTGGGACCCAAGTTCAATACACGTACAAGAATCAATCTTTCAACATGATATTCAAGAGTAAGTCACATGATTCTCGAGGCTACCTAGATTGTATAGGTTTACCAATCAACAAGGTCACATACTATTCTTTCGACATTCAAGTCCTTGAGGGTCTAAGATAAACCATGTTATTACACTATGAGACTCCATTGGAGTTCTCTAAACGATAAGGGCCATGCAATAACCTCAAAGGATAAACCCATAGGACATAGTCAATAATCTTCAAGGTGTCAGAGTGATACTAATTCGCAAGACCGAGATAATACAATTGTGTCATTGAAAATAACTTAGTTGTCTTCGCGACATTTCAACTAGACTCTAAATGTAGAGTGCTAAGGTAGATAACATCACTAATTCCAAATCACCCCGTAGACGAATTCTCTAATTCACCATCATGGATTCCTAAAGATGTTCACTAGATTCTCAAGCAAGATTTCTAGAGAGTCAAGGTGGGTTCATGCTCACAAGGAGACTCTGATGAGTCGGGGTTCCTATCATATTAAACTCCAATTTCCTTTTGATGTCCATAAAATATCAATAATCTTAGTTCATAATTTGACCATTTCAATGTCATTTATTAGAATCGCACATTTGTGACCCGATCATCCTCAATCCAACGACTAGCGATAAATTAACACTTAATGTTATCCAAGGACTTCTATTAGAGTCTTAAGCTCTAAACCAATACAAAAATACCAAGTTAGTCTCAAACCATAACAACTCCAATATACCCAATAAAATCATTTGGGTCCAAACCCTAACTATCATATATTTATATCCATGGAAACATATCATTTTGACATGCATAACAACAATAAATCACGAGGAACAACTCTCTAACAACCTAACATCAAAACCCATGTGGAGAGAGAAACTAGGGCTTGGGTAACGTACCTCAATCAAGTCACAAACATCTAGGAAGAGGGAAACAAACCAAGGGGAAATGATCTACTCGACAAGGGCTTCGCAATGGCGCTCGCGGCTCGACAATCCGATGGCTAGAACTCTGGGAATCGACGAATCTCCCATGGAAGCTCCTTCTTCCTCTCTCTCTCTCTCTCTCTCTAAAACTCACGGGGATGATGAAAAATGAGGATGGAAGAGGATGAAATCAGATCATAAAGGGTTAGGGAGGACAATCCTACCCTTTCTAGGGGAGGGGTTAAAATGGGGGTAGGATAGGATTTTCACACTCAAAATCACAAAATAGCAAAAACTGCTCGTTGCTGTCAAAAGGGGGCTTGCGGCCGCAAGCCCTTTTTCACCTTGCCTCCAAATGGTCACCAGAGCACTCAAATCTATGTTATTTCCCTCTATGCGAGGGAAAGCCCAAATCACCTTACGTCCGCAAGGTCTCTAGATTGAAAAGCCCTCAAATTTGGCCTAGAATGAACCCCAAACAACACAAGAAATTCAAAGGGAACAAATCAACACTTAAAATACAATCAAACCTCTCCCGAGACACGACAAAATGAAGGGAACGAACGTCGGGAACAACATAAACAACTAATGATCATTAACCGCTCAAACACGAACTAAACAAAGATATTACAAGCATAGGTAAGCACTCTTAAGCATGTTGAGGACTAGTATACATGGTCCAAGACTCAAAATAACATCTCACGAGTCTCACAGACACGAAACAAGGCAAAGGAAGGCATATATGCAATCCTAAGTTTCTGAAAGTTGAAGTAAGGCTTTAGTGATCCCTATTACTTTAATAAGCAACCGATGAACATGACTAGTGCCAAGAAACATATAGTAATGATACTTAGCCTCATATCGACTCAGGAAAGTCCATAAAACAAAGGCACGACTCATAGCAGCCAGGACAAGAACATTCAAGGCATAGAAATCTTACAAGACAATTACGGCTCAACCAAAGGAGCGGAACCAAATTATACATGTTAGGCATGTCTCTAGCATGACAACTAGACCTATCAAGCATGTTATACAAGTAAGATTTTGTGTTCTTACATCAAATTATTTTGGTTTGAAGATATTGATATGTAGTGAAGATGAAAAACCAACTCATAAGACAACAAATGTTGTGTATAAGAATTTTTGTTAGAATCTATAATGATTAGTGATATACTTATGTGTAATTGTTAATAAAATGATCCTCCTTATTTTGTTTATATACAATTTTGTTGACGTGCGTTTAACGCACGGGTTAAAAAACTAGTTATAAGATAATATTATTGTGTGATTTTGATAGACACCCGTATTTCAGCATATTGATTTTGCCCTGTGACTTATTTGGGAGAAACAAAATAAATATCCATCAACATTTGACATGTACAAAAGAGCCATACTTGATGCAGGCTTCACCAATGTCCTTATACGTGAGTTTGAACTTTACAAAGAAGAACCGAAGCGTTTCAAGGTGAAAGATTGTTTCATGGAAATACATTATGGAACTTGGAATTTTCATGGGAAACCATGGTTTCAACGTGAAAGGATTTACTTTTCGGTCAAGGCCAAGGATCATTGGTTTGCAGTCGGCTTTGAGTTCCGAACGGGAAAGTTGACTATGTATGACCCCGATAGAAGTCATCTAACAATAGATGAAGTTCGTGAAGCTCTCACCCCTTTTACAACCCTCATCCCATTAATTGAAATGAAAGCCAAAATAGAAATGGGTACAATTACAATTGACAGAGATATACTCACACAATAAATGAGATTGAAGTAAGTGATCCTATTTCAACTGGATTTCATTGAATTGTCCTTTGTTGAAATTATTTGTCTATAATACCTAATTTATGGTTTGAATGCGTCACAGGTGTGATTATGGGATTTATACCATTAAGTACATTGAATTTTTAAGCATTGACGAGTCGCCTTATTATGTTACTGATGAACATATTTCAAAGTGGAGGAAAAAGTTTGTAGTCGACGTATTTTGTGCAAACATGGATCCTTAAAATTTTGAGAAGCCATATTATGTTGCTACTTCTGCTGCTTGTATTTGTTTGAATGAGGAATTCGGAGATGACAATTGTTTATGACGACTCGACCCGGATCCCAAGACGAAATCCCAAGGTCGTGCCGCCGGGAAGCACATAACAACAAGCAAGTAGCAAATAATGGGTAGGGCCATAACGACGATACGCCAACAACTTAAAACATATGCGGAAGCGAAATAAATGAAACAGTGGCGCCCGAGCTAACAAGTTCAAACTAAAAACAACCAAAGAGATAACTAATCTTGGTCCGAGAAAATTCGCACGTGCCACAACATTGGGCACGTAGGACTAAACTCCCCGTTATGCAATTCAAATACATAGCATAATATACCAAGTCATCGGCGGCTTACAGTGGAACCCAACATTACACTAAGTCTAAGACTCTAGTCTAACAACTCAACCGCTAAAAACATGCCTGAGAACAAACATAATACTTTAACTAACAATGTAACATGTTAGACATATACACCAACATTACCAAGCGCGACTAACGCCAGTCGGCTACCAACGACGTAAGTACTCATAATTATAAGTACCAACAATTAAGAGAACATATGGAAATATAACCACTAATATACACCAAGCACGACTACCAAAAGAATAAGCTAAACAATAATTACAAATATTAAAATCACAATTAAGTTTGCTACCCATCATGAAGTTTACATAACTTCATCTTTCCCAACGACCTTACCAAAAGAAAATAAACTATCTAAGTAGCAACCTTACCAAAAATAATACTTGTCAACGCAATCTTCTTGATTTACTTGGATCGCGCATGCGGCTCGGATCTAGGGAAAAACAATCAACAAATAAAAGTAAGTCACAAATACTTAGTAAGTTACTAACCATAACTTCCTATCATGGCATAATGCTCAATAATAATTTACATCATGTTATCTTTACATAATAGCCTTTTATAAAAGAATCATGTTATGGCATCCATGCTCAACATTAATAAAACAAGTTATCATTGTAGTATAACATCTCACTAAAATCCATGTCAAGGCATTTTATGCTTAACGATCATAATTCATGTTATTGGTATAACATGGCATTCCAATAATTTACATGTCAAGGCATATAAGCTTAACAATAATAATTCATGTTATTAGTATAACATAGCGCATTCCCATAAAATTTATGTCAAGCATATAAGCTTAACAATAATAACTCATGCTTTTGGCATAATACAACATTCAAATAATGTTCATGTTTAAGCATTTATGCTTAACAACCTTAAACAACATGTTATCTATAAAGTATAACATTTACGAAACCAATTTAACCATCATATCATATCCAAATCAAAAGGCACATTATTCACATAAATACTTGTGAGACAATTCATATATAAAAGGGATATGATACCATTACCAATTCTTTCGCACGTGTCGCTCCTGCAAAAACACGTGCAAAACCTTTATGTGCCCTCGATATCCCTCTCGTAGATATCGGCGTCCCGAGACGATCTCCGCCGAGTTCCATAGTTATCAAAGTCATGTGTATTACTACAACTGAGATAAACTACTTCCCCACCGTGGCCATCGATGGAGGGTGTGTGCAAACCGACGGCACGATCCATCGCGATTACGAATCTCACAATTCGTGAAGACAATGTATCGTCCCACCAAAGACTCAACAGACCGACTCTAGCTGGACTCAAAACCCAAGCACAAGTAATATATACTCATATGCTCAAAACAAGTAGGTCAACACCCTACCATCAAACTAGTCATGCTTTTCATTCACAACTAGCATAAATATCACAATATAGAATCATATAAGCTCTCATAAACAAGTGTTCTTCATACACTTCAAAACTTCTTGGAGGCTTGACGTCCATGATTTCTACCCAAAATTCCATAGGACTTAAGATTATAGTTCCTAGGATTCATACTAACACCAAGGTTGACTCCATTGAGTCCAATCTAGATTTTCCAAAAATAAGGGTATAGAAGCATGGGCTTCAACATCCCCCCTATGTTCATAACTATCGCCAATAATCATGTCCCCAAGTTCAATGAACTCATATAAACCCAATAAAACATTTAACAATGTAACATAGAACAATTTGCCATTATGTGCATAAATTCATTCAAGTCCTCTTACCAATCATATTTTCCAAATCATGATTAAATCATACAACATGGTTTAATATACTCTACTAAACATGTAAAACATAGTAATCAAGCTCACAACCATAATTTGCAAGCCAAAACATAATTAAGGCAAATTCCCTTCCAAGTATCTCTACCGAATCAAAATCAATAACCATGGGTAATTCACATAGCAAAGTACAATAGACTATTTAACACATGAATTTCACATACATCAAGGTCTCACATAGGTTCAACCAAATTCTATCAAAAATTGAAGACCTAGGGTTCATGGCATCTCTACAAACCCTAACAATTGCTTCCATTGACCTCACATAGCATTATGATTGTTTCCCTAGGGTCAATGGAGCCAAAAGAAAAAGGAAGAGAGGTAGAAACTTACTGTTAATCAGCCCTCACAAACTGTCAAACCCGAAACCTAGAGATGAGGTTGTCTCCTCAACCTTCTCTCTTCAAGCTCACGGGTAGAATGGGGGAAGAAGATCCAAGGCTATGGCTTCCAAGATCAAGCCCTTCAAGAACCCTAGAATCGCCACTCCCAAGCTCTCTCTCAAGTCTCTGTTGAGTGCTCGCAGAAGACGCAGAGCTGAAGAAGTCGTATCTGTTGTGCGACTAAGTTAGAGTAAATCGGTTTTGGTTTTAAGTGGGTGGATTAACTCTCTTAATTAACCCACTAATCAACCTTTAAAACTTCTAATAGATGTTTAAGACAAGTCTTAGGCTAAGTAGAAGGGTTTAGGTTAGGTTTAAATTGGGTTTAGAAGGGTACAAGTCGGACATGGGCAGAACAAATTGCAAAATCCCGTAACTGACTTCAGGGACCCTTACGGTCGCTTGGCAGCAAGGTGATGCGACCGCATCACTTCAGTATACTCCATTCCAAGGTTTGTTGCTTCCTTGCTCGGTCCCGGACTCTCCCACATGCATTCTTGAGTCCTTCAAAGCCAAAAAGTGTCTAAAATTCAACCTTAATAACCTCCAATCAATAACCAAAACAATCAAGCCTCAAACCTCAACCAAACAAGGCCAAGAACTCAGGCAAAACACTCCCGAACGACAACCGAAAAAGTCAAACGGAGAAGGGTTAACGCTAGAATCAAACTAGCAACCAAACTGACAATGCAACTAGCATCTAACCAACATCTAAGGCATATAAATGATGTTATGTATGCCTTCTAACAATTATCCAAGTGTTAACAACATAATTCATAAACCCGAGTTCCGAAGTATCTCGTGAAAGAAAAATGCATATGTGCATCTCAAACGACGTCAACGAACATGCTATTGACTCTAAACATATGAGTGAGCTAAATCAACATGTTTATGATGATTATAAATATATGAGTTCATGCATAACACAAGCAAACCATAATTCAGGGTTTTACATTCTCCCCTACTTTAAGGAATTTAACCCCTAAATTCTTACCGTGGTCAACAAACAAATGAGGATACTTCTCTCGCATTTCCAACTCGGTCTCCCAAGTTGCTTCCTCGATCTCATGATTCTTCCAAAGAACTTTCACCAATGGAATTCTCTTGCTCCTCAAAACTTGTTCTTTGGTGTCAAGTATCTTCACCGGCTGCTCAACATAAGACAAATCCGGCTGAAAAGTAATCTCCTCACACTCAAGAACATGGGAATCATCCTTAAGATATTTCCGAAGCATAGACACATGAAACACATTATGAATCTCTGACAAAGACGACGGTAAAGCCACCCTGTAAGCCAAACTTCCAACTCGCTCAAGAATCTCAAAAGGTCCAACGAACCTCGGTGATAATTTCCCTTTCTTTCCAAATCTCTTGGTACCCCTTCTAGGCGATACCTTAAGAAATGCAAAGTCTCCAACCTGAAATTCCAAATCTCTCCTCCGATTATCCGCATAACTTTTCTGTCGACTTTGAGCGCTGAGCAATCTATCCCGAATTAATTTCACACTCTCAACTGACTGCTGAACAATTTCTGAACCCCATAATTTTGCTTCTCCAACCTCATCCCAACAAATAGGAGATCTACACTTCCTCCCATAAAGAGCTTCATACGGTGCCATCTCGATGCTCGATTGGTAACTATTGTTGTACGCAAACTCCGCCAAAGGAAGGTGTGTATCCCAACTTCCCTTAAAATCAATCGTACAAGCCCGCAACATATCCTCAAGTATTTGAATTGTTCTCTCGGACTGACCGTCTGACTGAGGGTGAAAAGCTGTGCTAAAGTTCAACTTGGTCCCCATAGCTTCTTGCAAAGCCTGCCAAAACCTCGATGTAAATCTCGGATCCCGGTCTGAAACAATACTAACTGGAACCCCGTGCAATCTAATAATCACCTACACATAGAATGCCGTTAACTGACCCAAGGAATAAATCATAGCAATCGGAATAAAATGAGCCGACTTCGTGAGCCGATCAACAACAACCCAAACGGCATCAAAACCTCTACGAGTACGTGGAAATCCCGAAACAAAATCCATCGTAACATGTTCCCATTTCCACTTTGGAATATCCAACGGCTGCATCAACCCTGCAGGTCTTTGGTTTTCCGCCTTCATCTGCTGACAAGTAAGACACCTCGACACATAATCCGCTATTTATCGCTTCATGCCATTCCACCAGAATTGTTTCTTCAAATCTCTATACATTTTCGTACTCCCCAAATGGATAGTATATTTTGCCTTGTGAGCTTCATCAAACACAAGTCGTTTCACACCCTCAACTGAAGGAACACAACTCTACCCTTGAAAGTTAAAATCCCAACTTGATTCATCGCGAACTCATACTCCTTATTCCCACTCAAACCATAAACCTAGACTCAGTCTCCAAGTCTACTATCTTAAAAACCTACCAAGAAGGGAAAAAAATCAAACTACCAAAAATCCCACCTTCACAAGTTCAAAAAATTTCAATAACCATAATACCAAGCACTTTAGGTTGAAAATATCTTGACTCATACTTGAGTCGCATAGTACTCACAAATTCCATGACTAATTAATTATGCATGTGAATTCCAAATATATCATCGGAGCGTATTCAAGGACTTTACAAACATAAGTCTCCCGAAACTATTTGCTTCGGAGCTACAACATGAAATATAAATACAAGAATTCTAAATCATGAGAGGTAAAGATGGCCGATAGAGCAATTCACAACTTAAGGAAGAGTGTTCCACAACACACTTATAAAACAAGTAAGTTAACATTCATGATCATGCAAGTCATACTCGAAATTTCCAAATCATAGACAATGCACATAAGAGCAAATAATAGCATCATGTGAAAATTTATTCCATTTATTTTCCTTTTCTTCTGGTAAGAGGTTTAGTCAATTTCTAACCTACTTACTACCAATCCTAGTCCACCAACGAACCTCTTTTGATCACCAATTTAGGGTACCGGCTAAATTGGATTTCAAAAGCTTTCGTTGCAAGGATGCGAAGGGCTATGGGAAAAATCTTAAGCATCCTTTACTACAGTCTCACATAAACATGGAACAGTGTAATCATGGTATATTCATAAGGCAATAATAATCAAGATTTTATCATGTAATACTCT
This sequence comes from Codonopsis lanceolata, assembly GCA_013146195.2. Taxonomy (NCBI): domain Eukaryota; kingdom Viridiplantae; phylum Streptophyta; class Magnoliopsida; order Asterales; family Campanulaceae; genus Codonopsis; species Codonopsis lanceolata. Next base: position 13,137 of record JABEVN020001398.1, read on the forward strand.
AAACAAGTTACATTGCTTACTAATGCATATAAGCATGTTCATACATAAAAGTCATATATTAATTCCCATCACAAATACAATACATGGGTTAATGCTAGTCATTTTTATACTCTACATAAAACGTGTATATTTTACCCATAATTTAATCCTCAAGCGAATAATAAGATTCCTATCTTTAGCAATGCTACAAGTATACACATATATCATGTAAATGTGATATACAATTAACCAGTATCAATATACTTAAATTCTTATACTTCATGTAACTCATACAATTCGTATAATTCATATAACTCATATAACTCATAACCATGCATATCGGTTAATCAAACAGCTATTATAGTACATGCAATTTCTAAACTATTCATACATGTTTATAACACAAAACCGAGAAGATGTGCGCATAAACTTCCCTCGTGATAATTTTCTAGACAATGGTGTTTCTAACAAATAACAAGGTTCGTATATTCACTATACTCGCCTAACAATACTTCCGTAGTAACTCCAAAGAAAAGATGTAACATTCACTCTAGTACTCACAACCGTCAAAACTCTGTAAAGTCTTTCATTACCTTAGTCCAAAATCTCGTATTCGTTAAAACACACACGAAATACTCTCGCACGGTAACAACACCCTATTAGTCGCAATTTAACGGTATACTCGCTCGTAATAACCGTAATCCATCTCAGAACCACCAAGTATCAATCATGCGATTCAAGCGTATCCTACTCGCATAAAAATCACACAATAATGTATAATTATTTTACTTACAAAATTACACATATCTCTATAGAGCATACAAATTTAACACACCACTAGTAATAACCCCTAGTAACATTATCACATATACATTCTTCATATATGCATGACATTGCCATATATATAGGCATACTAAAATCACATTTTCATACCATAATTGATTGCCTACCGACAGATCAAGATTCAACCCAAAACCATAAACCAATCCCAAGCCGGGACATCCTCCCCGATAATATCAATAAATCAAGGAAAACAAAAATCAATAAACCTCAACACACAATGCAATGTATGTATGAATGCATATGAGCTACCGATATAACGTGCACTCATAATAACGATAATAACAACCTTAATATATGTATAAGGAATTACCTCCTATCTCGGGTAGGTCTCAAAACTCCGCAATGGCCAACCGCCACGCACGCATACAACCTCAAACTCTAGGTTGTTTGTAACCATCTCACTAAGAGTCACTAGACCGCTCATTAGCACTCCTAGAGTCATAAATCCTCAACTTAAGGCAATCCTTTCTAATGTGATCACCATCACAAGCAAAAACTTAGCCTGTATTGCTCCAACACCTATGCTCGGTGTTTCATTTCCCAAGCATAATTTACACAATGATTCATCACCTCGTCATCTATGACAATAGGTAAAAGCATCACTCCGCTTACTGGTCTACGGATTTTCATAATTTTATGAGGTACTAACTGCCCTCTAACTACATCATCATTCTTAATATTCCCTGAGATCCACTCACTGGTGCATTCCTTAATATCTAACTTTTCCTCATAAGTATAGTCCACAGCCTCTCGAAAATCCACAAGCTGTAATAAAATAAATCGCCTATAATATTTTATCCTTAATCCTTAACTCTTTCACAATTCATGGAGTCTTCCTAGTCTCATTCGGTACTAAGTGCTCTACTCTAATGAGCTAACTCTGTGATCTTCACTTAAATATTAAATCACAATATCATAATATTTGCTACCAATTCTCCGGTGGATTCTCAATCATGGATATTACTAGTACCACCTTATACTTATCAACATTGGCACCTCTACTAGTGCTAACACCCATTCTAGTTCAAACATCTTAACATACTATAACTCTCGACGTTAAGATATAACAAATCACACAAAACCAACCCCCAAACTAGGCCAAGGAACCTATCCTGGCAGACAGCTAACCAATAGCTCTGATACCAACTGTGACGACCCGACCCGGATCCCAAGACGAAATCCCAAGGTCGTGCCGCCGGGAAGCACATAACAACAAGCAAGTAGCAAATAATGGGTAGGGCCGTAATGGCGATACGCCAACAACTTAAAACATATGCGGAAGCGAAATAAATGAAACAGTGGCGCCCGAGCTAACAAGCTCAAACTAAAAACAACCAAAGAGATAACTAATCTCTTGGTCAGAAAATTCGACGCACGTGCCGCAACATTGGGCACGTAGGACTAAACTCCCTGTTATGCAATTCAAATACATATCATAATATACCAAGTCATCGGCGACGCTACAGCCGGAACCCAACATTACACTAAGTCTAAGACTCTAGTCTGACAACTAAACGACTAAAAGCATGCCGGAGAACAAACATAATACTTTAACTAACAATGTAACAAGTTAGACATATAAACCAACATTACCAAGCACGACTAACACCAGTCGGCTACCAACGACGTAAGTACTCATAATTATAAGTACCAACAATTAAGAGAACATATGGAAATATAACCACTAATATACACCAAGCACGACTACCAAAAGAATAAGCTAAACAATAATTACAAATATTACAAATCACAATTAGGTTTGCTACCCATCATGAAGTTTACATAACTTCATCTTTCCCAACGACCTTACCAAAAGAAAATAAACTATCTAAGTAGCAACCTTGCCAAAAATAATACTTCGTCAACGCAATCTTCTTGATTTACTTGGATCCGCACGCACGGCTCGGATCTAGGGAAAAACAATCAACAAATAAAAGTAAGTCACAAAGACTTAGTAAGTTACTAACCATAACTTCCTATCATGACATAATGCTCAATAATAATTTACATCATGCTATCTTTACATAATAACCTTTTATAAAAGAATCATGTTATGGCATCCATGCTCAACATTAATAAAACATGTTATCATTGTAGTATAACATCTCACTAAAATCCATGTCAAGGCATTTTATGCTTAACGATCATAATTCATGTTATTGGTATAACATGGCATTCCAATAATTTACATGTCAAGGCATATAAGCTTAACAATAATAATTCATGTTATTAGTATAACATAGCATTCCCATAAAATTTATGTCAAGCATATAAGCTTAACAATAATAACTCATGCTTTTGGCATAATACAACATTCAAATAATGTTCATGTTTAAGCATTTATGCTTAACAACCTTAAACAACATGTTATCTATAAAGTATAACATTTACGAAACCAATTCAACCATCATATCATATCCAAATCACAAGGCACATTATTCACATAAGTACTTGTGAGACAATTCATATATAAAAGGGATATGATACCATTACCAATTCTTCGCGTGTGTCGCTCTGCCAAAAACACGTGTAAAACCTTTATGTGCCCTCGATATCCTCTCGTAGATATCGGCGTCCCCGAGCGATCTCGCTCGAGTTCCATAGTTATCGAAAGTCATGTGTATTACTACAAGCGAGATAAACTACTTCCCCACCGTGGCCATCGATGGAGGGGTGTGTGCAAACCCGACGGCGATCCATCGTGATCACGAATCTCACAATTCGTGAAGACGATGTATCGTCCACCAAAGACTCAACAGAGGCCAGGCTCAATTTGGACTCAAAACCCAAGCACAAGTAATATATACTCATATGCTCAAAACAAGTAGGTCAACACTCTACCATCAAACTAGTCATGCTTTTCATTCACAACTAGCATAAATATCACAATATAGAATCATATAAGCTCTCATAAACAAGTGTTCTTCATACACTTCAAAACTTCTTGGAGGCTTGACCTCCATGATTTTTACCCAAAATTCCGTAGGACTTAAGATTATAGTTCCTAGGATTCATACTAACACCAAGGTTCACTCCGTTGAGTCCAATCTAGATTTTCCGAAAATAAGGGTATAGAAGCATGGGATTCAACATCCCCCCTATGTTCATAACTATCGCCAATAATCATGTCCCCAAGTTCAATGAACTCATATAAACCCAACAAAACATTTAACAATGTAACATAGAACAATTTGCCATTATGTGCATAAATTCATTCAAGTCCTCTTACCAATCATATTTTCCAAATCATGATTAAATCATACAACATGGTTTAATATACTCTACTAAACATGTAAAACATAGTAATCAAGCTCACAACCATAATTTGCAAGCCAAAACATAATTAGGGCAAATTCCCTTCCAATTATTTCTACCGAATCAAACTCAATATCCATGGGTAATTCACATAGCAAAGTCCAATAGACTATTTAACACATGAATTTCACATACATCAAGGTCTCACATAGGTTCAACCAAGTTCTATCAAAAATTGAAGACCTAGGGTTCATGACATCTCTACAAACCCTAAAAATTGCTTCCATTGACCTCACATAGCATTATGATTGTTTCCCTAGGGTCAATGGAGCCAAAAGAAAAGGAAGAGAGGTAGAAACTTCTTTGTTAATCGACCCTCACAAGCTGTCAAACCCGAAACCTAGAGATGAGGTTGTCTCCTCAACCTTCTCTCTTCAAGCTCACGGGTAGAATGGGGGAAGAAGATCCAAGGCTATGGCTTCCAAGATCGATCCCTTCAAGAACCCTAGAATCGCCAATCCCCAGCTCTCTCTCAAGTCTCTATTGAGTGCTCGCAGAAGACGCATAGCTAAAGAAGTCGTATCTGTTGTGCGACTAAGTTAGAGTAAATCGATTTTGGTTTTAAGTGGGTGGATTAACTCTCTTAATTAACCCACTAATCAACCTTTAAAACTTCTAATAGATGTTTAGGACAACTCTTTGGCTAAGTAGAAGGGTTTAGGTTAGGTTTAAATTGGGTTTAGAAGGGTACAAGTCGGACATGCGCAGAACAAATTGCAAATTCCCGTAACTGACTTCAGGGACCCTTGCGGTCGCTTGGCAGCAAGGTGATGCGACCGCATCACTTCAGTATACTCCATTCCAAGGTTTGTTGCTTCCTTGCTCGGTCCCGGACTCTCCCACATGCATTCTTGAGTCCTTCCAAGCCAAAAAGTGTCTACAATTCAACCTTAATAACCTCCAATCAATAACCAAAACAATCAAGCCTCAAACCTCAACCAAACAAGGCCAAGAACTCAGGCAAAACACTGCCGAACGACAACCGAAAAAGTCAAACGGAGAAGGGTTAACACTAGAATCAAACTAGCAACCAAACCGACAATGCAACTAGCATCTAACCAACATCTAAGGCATATAAATGATGTTATGAATGCCTTCTAACAATGATGTTATGAACTACAGTAGAGATGGAGTCTTGGATAGAGGGTAGAACGTGAAAGGACCCGACCCAGACCACAACATGGAATCCAAAGGTCGGCCTCTAAAAGAAGCTAATCATAGGACAAGTACCTGCTAAGCATGTTGGCACAAGTCTAAAAGTCAAGCTACACGAGCTCTAACGAGAAAGTAAAGCTGTAACGGTTGGACAAAACAACAAATTCAAAACTGCGGAAGCGAAATAATAACATTACGCCGAGCTATCAGGCTCAAAACTAAACACAGCCCAAGAGATGGTAAGTCTCTCAGTCCCAAAAATTCGAACAACGTGATGTAACAATGAGCACGGGCAATAAACCAACAGCAACACAACATCGGTGAACCAACAAGAACCCAACCTGATATATATAAATATAATCCTCAACGGTTGTATAAGCCAGAGACAACAACAACAACAATAACTAAACCAAAAGCCTTGTGGCTACTGTGTGCCCGGGAGACAACTGAATGAATAATATAGACTAAAATACACAAGCTCGACGATACATGTCGGCTACAAAACATGACTAATAAAATACCCGAATGTTATACCCGACTGTAAAGTCTATATAACTTTACATAAATTTGACCTCACAAGAATAGAAACGTACATAAAAAGAAATAATGATGCTATAAATATTGGGACTCCACGAGATACAACTCAGAAGAGTCAGCTACTACAAGCGTGAACCAAACGATCCCAATATGATCCACACAAACACACGATCTCAACTCAATCTACCGATCTACTGTGCACTGCTACCATCACGATCTACTTGTCCTCTTCGCGGCTAACGAACAAGTACAAACTAAAACAAAGTACAAAATGAGTCATAATGACCCAGTACGCTACTCCAAATAACATGATATTATGCACAGTTATTGAATAATCATGGCATCATGTTAAACAATAATAATCCATGAACATGTATCACAATATTCTCGATACTTCATAAAATACCCCTGTTGATACTCATTGTATTTAGATTTATATCTGCTCATACATTACATTAGTTTTATACATTAGTGGCTAACTGGGCTGCGTATCGATTAGCGTGGCAACTGTGTATAGAACTTCGCCAAGAATAGTTTTTATAGGACTTCACAGGTTCAGCGGAAGACCTCCTTTAAAGCTTCACCGGAAGACTCTGACATACGGCCGGATCTTATGTCTCCGCACTTGGTAAATCATGACGTGTCCAGTCAAACAATTATTAGTGGATCAATTTAAGTTTACCCTTATCAGTTTGAATTTAAATTGAGACATTCCCTGACATCTCAGACCCGTCGAAAGTTGCTTTCCGGAAAGCAGGAAGACTTTCACAGACTGAACAGTAAAAAGCGGGAGAACAGACTATCACCTGCATGCGCAACAACTCTCAATCGACATCAGTTGCCCTACTTCCGTCTCGTAAAAGATCTCGCACCATTCCTTGCTCGATATCGTGAAGGCGAAATCTTCAAGGCGCTCCATGCATTTAATGCATTCAACCTAATAGAGTTGTTATACTTCGTCTTCTCCAACGGATCTCAAGAATGCTTCAGCTATAAATGCCGCCATAAAAGACTGAAAAAAAACACTAGATGAAATGCTCTGAAAATCTACAACAACTCTAAGTCTTTATACTCAGTACATTCAAGAGATCCTAAACAGATCAAGAAGTCATCGACAACAACAAGAACCTCTGCATCAACATTTATTATTTTACTTCTTGTTGTTTTCATTCAAAGCTATTCTTATGCACGAATTAAATATCTCGTTTACACAGATATTTAATTCCTAAACCCCCAAACACAAGTCAATATTTTTGTACACGATCCATTGGGAATATTATTTGTAATAGATCTAGTGGAAAACATAGTGCACTTTTAAATCCAAGGTTGACTGCCTTGGTGGTAGACGTAGCACTCTTTATAATGTGAACCATCCCAAAATACTTGTGTTATTCCTTTACTGTTTGTTTACTTATTGAACTATTTATTATTTCCTTTATCTATATCCCTAATAGCAGACTTGAGCAGTCAGTTATAGTCTACCGGTAGTCCTTATCGGCAGACTTGAACCAGCTTCTTTGCAAGACTTCCGCTACTTCAATCTTCCTAATAGATTGTAAGTACTTGTCAAAAGAACTTACTTAAAAAAAATTAAGTGTATAATAAACTATTCAACCCCCCCCCTTCTAGCTTATTATTGTGCCCTTTGGGACTCACAATTGGTATCAGAGCCTAACTCTTTGAAAACTAGTTTTTCCGAGATTAAACTCTTGAGAGATTCGATCCAATGGCACAAACACACTACATGTTGCCTACATCAAATGTGAACCACGTCCCAATATTGGACGAAGGCCATTTCGATGGTTGGAAGGATAAGGTAATGCGTTTTATGAACTCCATTGACAACAGGTTATGGAAGTGCGTTATAGCAGGACAACATGTACCAATGAAGACCAACCTTCTAGCCTCCATCGCTGGGAATCCTGCCGAAGTTCCCAAACAAGAATCAGAATGGACAGAGGACGACAGAAAACTGGTAGAGCTAGATAGTAAAGCAATCAATATCATTAGGGGTGGCAATTTAAGGCACGACACGATTGACCGACACGAACACGACACGAAATTATAGGGTTTGGGCTGGGGCTTATCGGGTTCGGGCCGTTATAGGGCCAACACGATAAGGCACGATAAAAAATGGGTTGTTATCGGTCTGACTTGATAAGCACGATAAGACACGATAACTAAAATATATATGTTTTAAAAATATATTATTAAAAATTTACTAGGGGTTATTCATTTTTTTCGAACTATTTTCATGATTATTTCATAGTTTTATCATTTGAAAATTTATGACTTTTAAACTTTCGACTATTTATATTGATAAATTTTCAAAATATGTATTAAAAATCAAAATTATATATTATATAATGTTTATTGGGCTTAACGGGCCTGACTAAATAAATCATGTTTTTTTGCTTATCGTGCCTATCGTGTCGTGTCGTGCTTTTCGTGTTTTTATCATGTCGTGTTCGGGTTTTAATATTAGGCACGATAAGCTTATCGTTCCGTGTTCGTGTTCGTGCTTATCGTGTCGTGCTGTTATCATGCCGGCCCGGTAACAGCCCAGCACGACCGATTTGCCACCCCTAAATATCATTACTAGCTCTCTAGACACAAGCACATACCAGCAAGTGATCCGATGTACTACTACAAAAGAGATGTGGGAAGCTCTTGTTGAATACTTGGAAGGCGACCAAGACACAAGAGATAACAGAAAATACACATACATCCAGCAGTTTGACTCCTTCAAAAAGGATCCAAAGGAAACCTTGAGACAATCATACGATCGCTTCAGTGAGATAATTAATAGCTGCTTTTCTCTTGGTAAAACCTATGACAAAAAGGAAATGAACATGAGGTTTCTAGGCTCTCTAGGTAGCCTGTGGCATGTTAAGACCACTGCCATGAAAGAATCGAAAAACTTAAACGAAATGACTCTCCGTAGTCTTTACGCAAGTTTGAAGGTTTATGAGCTCGAAGTAAATCAAGCTCTAGAGAAGGACAAACAGTTCAGAACTGTGTCCTTGCCAGCCATGGTACTGTAGACACCCCAATTTCGTACCCCAGATACATGACATGACAAAAAATATCAAGAACTGTTAAAACATTAACAAATGTCAAGTTCTGAGGTCAAAATTGCAAAAGGACAAAGCAGGATGCACAAAGGACAAATTGCGGGGGGCCAAAGTGTCAAAAATGAGCCATGTTTGAGGTTTGGGCACCACCTACCAAGGGTTTGGGTGTGGCGCCCAAACCCCTATGGTGGCACCCAAACCCCACTCTCCAGCTAATCGCTCATCACTCCATTTGCCGTAAAATGCAATTAGCCGAACGTGGTGTACAACCACTACGATGCACGGAGAGAAATCACAAAATTCCCGATGTCCCAGCTCCTTCCTATAAATAGAGGCCTCAGGCTCCTTCATTCAACACACCTTTTGCATAAAATTTCTCTGCGTCTACATTCGTGAAGAAATAAACACCGATAGATAAATTTCTAAAGCCTCGAAACCACAAACCTCCTCCAAACACAAATCCAACCGGTAGAAGTGTTCCTTAGCCCCCCGACTAGGTATCCACCCTTTTTCCCCTGGTCCAAAAATCGTGGATAGGCGGTTGCTTTCGCGCCGATTTAAAAGGCCAAATAGCTGATGTAAGCGTTACTCGCCAAAATTTAGCCTTTTCAAAATCAAACAAACAGCGAAATAAAGCGATTACCCCCCGATCCGAGGCAGTAACTTTCGAGCGATTCGCCCCAAATCCACACAACATACAACTTCAAACCCGACCTGAGACGACGAGAAAAAAGACTCTCTCTCCCAGGGACAGCGAGCAAGCACACCTACGCTTGTAAGCTTTTATTGTTAAAAGTCTTTTATTTCTATGTAATAGTATTATTTCGGTCCGGCCCAATGTAAATATATAGCGATTGTCTTTGCCGGATTTTATTATGAAATAGTACTAAATGTAGCCGTTATTATGGCCAAATATTTTTAGATAAATTTGTATTTATTTACTTTATTTATTCAATAAAGTCTTTATTTGTAAATGTATTATTTCCGGTCGGTTCAATATCAAAATATAAGCAGTTATCTTTGCCGGATTTTATTAGGAAATAATACTAAATAGAGCCGTTATAATGGCCAAATATTTTTAAATGTGTCTGTAATTATTGAAAGAGGCGGCTGCGAGTCCGTAAATAATGTGGCCACGAATGTATCTGTTTAATTTTCCCTTGTCAAAATAAGACCTTATTTATTTGCTAAGTAAATGTGACAATAAGCATACGACCAAAACGTTTCGAGACGAAGGCGAGTTGGGTGCTAGCACCTTCCCAACTCGTAACTTAGCCTCTTTCGAACCCGCTTTCTAAAAATCTCGGTTTTCTCGGTTTTCCTTTATTTTTGCCTTAAAATAAAGGTGGCGACTCTAAAACATTTTGGATCCAGTGGGGCTTCGCAACATCTTTCTTTGCACTTTCACGTTCTCCCCTAAACGAGGAAGAATGGGAATGGAAAGGTGATGTATTTTTATGTCTTGGTATCCCCGAAATAATGGATAACTTGACGTAGAAAACCGAAGGCACTCATAGTGATCCAAAATAGGCCATAAGGCTATTTTCATAAAATTCATAGTGGAGGCGTCGCAATATTCTTTCTTGCACTTCTATTTTCCCCGAAAGATAAAGGGAGAATGGGAATGGAAGAGTAATGCATTCCAATATCACATTATCCACGAAATAAGTGATAACTTGACATGGAAATCCATAAGTTCCCATATTGAATACAAAATTCACTCAAGGCAACCGAGGCACATTCCAACGTGCTAATATAGACAAAGCATTCTCTCGCTTTTGGATTTCGTGTCTTCCCTAAACAAGGGAGGGTGGAGCGAGAGCGTGGTGTCCCGCATCGCGTCGCGCACCTATCCAAGGGCGCGCGGGGCACGGGAGCACACATCCCGGGAACCTCACAGTGGCGACTCTGCTGGGGAGATTGTTTTATTTTAAATAAAATGGAGGGCTAGACTCGCAAAATAAAACCTTTTTTTGTTTTTATTTGTTTTAAGTGCATGCTTGTCATATTAATTTACGCATTTGAATAAAGTGTTCCCATTATTGCGTGGCATTTTGTGAATATGATCCTCCATCACGGCCGATCTCGTTCGATACAGTTAGGGCATGTTTAAAAGTATAAATATATATATATATATATACATTTTGTAAAAAAAATAATAATAATATATACGTATAAATAAATAAATAAATAAATAAATATATATATATATATATATATATATATATATATATATGTCAAGAAAATGATGCGCAAGTTAAAAAAAATTTCAAAAAAAAATAAAAAAAAATATATATATATACACACATAAGGCAGTCTCGTATATATGGTGGCTCCATTGATACCCTTAAAGCATTCGAATAGAGTGTGGTATCGCAGGGGCATAACGCCGGCATTTACTCGAGAAAGCCTTCAAACACTATTATTTATATATGATGTATATATAATATTTTCATTATATACGGACGGCACAACAAAAGGGCTGGGGCTTCAAAAAAAAAAAAATCTTTTCATTTCGGTCTTATATTATTTTATTACGGTTCATCTTCATTACGCAAAATATACATATGTATATATATACGCATTCATTCCGTCATTTTTATTTTGGGGGTTAGGACCCATTTTCTAAATAAATAAATAAATAAATAAATAGATTCCCCACATTTCTTTCTATTTCTTGATGGTATGCTTGCTTGCTCGCTTAAGCTAAAAGCCGAGAAAATCCATACACAACAAAACCAAAGCTATATCTGTTTTATTTTATATTTTTATATCTAAAAAAAAACTCTTTTGCTTTTTAGATACCGCACACACGTGCACATGCATATAAATATATTTCGATCGCTACCCTACACCATGGCGACCTACCCACGCATAAGCCAACGTTAGGCACATATAAATTTTGAGGATACTTCAAGACCGACCGGTTTTTGCATTTTAAATTATGGGTCGTGATAAAAAAAAATGTAGAAGTCAAAAAAAAAAAATGCAAGTAAAAAAAAATTTTTTTTTACATCTGGGCGATGATTATTTTTCTAAATGCTCGACCTAGAATAGAAATG
>JABEVN020001399.1:0-25104 GCA_013146195.2 Codonopsis lanceolata
CAATAGCTAAATATATATACTACCTTGAAAGGTAAGATAGTTTTTCAGAGCATGATCGTAAACAAATAATGTGAAGTAAACATGAACATCTCCACCCGGTGGGTTTGGTAGAGTCGACTATGGCTAGATACAACGAGATATGATTTTGCCCATCTTCTTTTCTCACCTTCGGGATAAAAGTAGCCTCCTGAAATTAATAGAAACACATTACATACATACATAACTAGTCCAAATTCCAAAATTTTCGCTTTTACTAATCCTTGATTCCCTTCATTTAACACCACCAAGAAAACCATTCAATTTCTTGAAACTCGTATCAAATCAATAAGAAACTCGAGTGTGTAAATGAAGAAAACTAACCATTTGTAGCCACCAGCTTTAAAAACCTCTGATTCATACTCTTTGATCCCTGCACGAGACAGCAGGGAAAAGGATTCTATTTTCAGTATGTAATGGGCTGGTTCATCAACTCTGGTTGTTCTCGATACTCCTGCAACGGAACAAGGTACACCTGCCGAGAATGGTTTGAATTTTTGATATATGTACATATAATGACTGAAAACAAGTTAGTGAAAGATGAGAGACATACCTATTGCAACTTTGGTACTGTTCGACATACCCTCGTTGGTACTGTAATTCAGTGAAAATACAAATTTTGAGTCTTAATTTACAAATACAATGGTTATAATCCTTATAGTTTTGTCAAAAAATTAATGAATACAATTACATGTACTTATAGTTGTCCTAAATATATATTTCCAAATAAGAGATTCGAATATATAAAGTCTTTGTATATTCTATATAAATAGAATATCTTAAGAAATACGGAATAAATAAAATTATGTTTCTCTATTTAACAACTATGGACTCAAAGGTACTTGGGAAAGACCTTGAAATCTTTGGTTCCAATCTAAAAAAACACATGGTGGATCACACTTACACTATCAAAAGAAAAACAGTATGGGCTTGTTTGGTAGTCGAACAAGAATAAGCAATATTATTAATTCCAAAGATTATTGCGCCTCCCTATTAATCCTCAATGTATAATTTAGTTTAGAGAAAATATTAATCCCATTTGTTTAGTGGCGCATCCCTATTATTAAATGATCAGATCGAGATAACTCGTGCTATTAGTCCCGACCAGTACCAAACATCAGACAACTCGACTTATTAATCCTATCTGACCTTAATTCTTTCTACCAAAGGGCACCTATGGTCCTTAATTCCCCAGGAACACACTGATTTAACACCGCCAAGCAATATTATAAAGATATTATAGCACACTATGTACAGTTAATCAAATGGCTAAAACACACTGATTTTGAAAAACCGGATTCATATTCTTCAATCCCTGTTGTTCTTGATAGTCCTGCTGCAGAACAAGGTAACCCAACAGAGAATGGTTTGATTTTTCATATATATATATATATATATATATATATATATATATATATATATATATATATATATATATATATATTATGACCAAAAACAAGTTAGTGAAAGATTGGAGACATACCTATTGCATCGTTGGTACTGTTGGATTTATCTTCGTCTTCATCCCACCCAAACCAGAGGCAAGAAATAGCAAACATAATGATGGACGAGGGATAAATGATAGGGAAGTCCTTTGTATAAGAATAATAACGCAAGAAGGAAGAGAGAAGAAACCCTAGTAAGTAAATAAAGTCCATATTAACCTATTAGAGCATAGTTAACGGTTGACACTTCACCAGTTAGTTGCTTTACAACCGTAAATCATAGTTGAATCAAATCAAATCAAATCAAATCAAATTAGATTTGATTGATACAAATCAAAACAAAATAATACAACCACTTTTTGATTTTTATTTCCTTGACTTTATAATATTTTTATTTTTCATAAAAATAATACATATTTTATCTATAATAGCATCGGATTTTAAGGTTTGAGAACATATTCTTCAACAACAGCAGTATGATAATTTATAGTGTCATCATTTGCATCAGAAGATTTACCAACTTTAGTATTGATTTTCATAGGTTGCATATGATCACCTCTTACACATTCCATCAATCGTTTATCAATGTTATTCATATATCTTGTAATCCTTTCTTCCCAAATATCAAAGTGATCTTCATCAAAAATAGGTACTTGAGTAACATTGTTTGATTGAAAAACTTCTAATTGTAAGTCTAGTGGATAACAAATAAGGCTAGGGGGTGAATAGCCTTATTAAAAACTTAAGGGTCGTTTTAAAAAACTTTAAAAGTTGCAGTGGAAAGTACAAACTTTGTCAGCCAGCTGATATAGTTTCAAGCTAACTGATGGTTTTGAGAAGCTGACGTTGTCAGCTGGAAATATAAATGTCAGCTGGGCGTGACACATTTTTAATGTTTTGAAAAGATCATAAGTTATAAAGTATGAACTGAAAGACAATTTATGAAACAAAGAAAACAATTTATGAAATTGACTAGCTGACACTTAAGTAGATTGAAACTGTTTAAGTGTTAGAACAATTTGTAATAGATGATGAAATAAAAGACAGAGCAGTTGAAGTGATTCACAGTATAAACTGCTACGTCCACTACCAAATTGGATAAACTTAGATTTTTGAAGTGCACTAATATTATTAATAATCTAGATGATCACTAATGGATCAATGTATAACAAAGACCGGTGTTTGAGGAGTATGATTGAAAGACAATCACACTCGTGGGACAATCAACTGATTTCTTAATGAATATGAAAGAAGTGAGGAATAACAAGACAATGATTGTCTAAAACATTAACTAGAAAAGAATAACAATGAGGACTATGTAACCAGAGTTTAAGGCTGAGGCACTTAAGTGAGTAATTTGCTTTAGAGAGTATGAATGCATCAGTTGTTTCTTCAAGAGATTCCTGTAGATATATAGAAGAACTTGAAGTGCAGTCCGTTAGAAACACTTTTGACTTTTGAACAACTCCAATAATTTGAGAGTATATCTTCTATAAGATAGGGCTTACTAAGAGAGGCTTTTACTCACAAACAAAGAAACTGGTTAGTACTCAATATGCTTATACATAAAAGGAAACAACATGCTGACATACTTGTTCTAGAAGAAATTGCTAGCTGACAAAGATTAGCTGGTTATAAACTTAATATCAACGCAAGCAATTTTACGATGTAATCAGCCTTAATGGGTTAAATTTAAGCAAATCTAAATAAGCATAATTTAACAATCTCCTCCTATTTGCTTAAATCCATTTACTTAAGTAGAGAGATAGCAAGTAAGAGTAAAACCAATAAATATGGAATCTAATATTTGACATATTAGAGAGTCAACCCTACAGAAGAGATTAGATAAATCATATTGTCCAAGATAGAAATAATGTATCAGAAGATAAGCACTAAAGCAGTTGTGAAATTTAAAAGTGTTTGGAGAAAATAGGAGTTAATCTTGAGAGGATCCAAAGCCTTCTTCTGAAATAATTTGAGTAGTTTGAGCTGGAGGGTGGTCAGCTGGACCTGGACCGGGAGGATGTCAGCTGGCTGATCTTGAGGAACGTCAGCTGGCTAAGGGACTGCATCATTTGTGGATGGTTTAGCCACTAGAACAGGTACATCTTCAGTAAATATCCTCAGCCCTAGGATCTGTCTCAACTCCTTGTTCTCTTGACGTAGAACCTCAACGCTTTCTCTATGATTCCTCTCCTCCTGAATGGATTGAAGCAAAAGAGGTTTTGCATTTGTGGCTCTGGCAGCCCATTCCCTTTGATAGATCAACACTGAGTTCCAGTCATTCATGGTAGCTTCTTGACTGGCTCCTGTAGCAACTGTAGCTCTGACCTCTGTGGTAATAATCTCCGTTAGATTGGGAAGAATTGATGCAACCTGGTGTTGGATATCATGAAACTGTTGAGATAGAACTATTAGAGCATCTTCCATGTGAAATTGATGGATATGGTAAATATCCAATTTGTCAGCCAGGGAGACTTGGGTGGGTAGAGGGGCAGAAGGGGCCAACATCATAGTTTGGAACAGGAGATGGATTACCCTTATTGAATAAGTGGTAGTTTGCAAAACCATCCTCCTCAGATAAAGGAAGGAAGAGACCAGACATGGGAGATTGGAAAGGAGTAGACTCAGGGTCAGGAGAGATATCTTCAAAACAGTTTTCTTTCCAGTTGGATTATTCAGGGCTGAACTGATGTTGGACTGTTGATAAAGCTTTTTCTGTTGGACCAATTTTGGGTCAGAGAGAGGAGTGTATCATCATCACTGGAGCTTTCTGGATCAACAGATGAAGTAATAAAAAGTTCTTCATCACCCTCGGCTCCAACTTCAACTGATTAGGAGTCAGCTGAAGAAGATGAAAAAGAGGAGAAATAGGCCTTCACATCAATGATGTGTGTGTTGGATCTAGAAGAGATGTGATGTACTTGAGAATATGGGTGTAGTAGAGGAGCAGGTGCATCAATGTCAGCTCTAGCATCAGTAGGCATGTCAGCTTGAGTGTCAGCTAAGCCATCAGCAGACGTGTTTGCTAGATTTTTAACAGGCTTGTCAGCCAGAGCAGAGTAGGAAAAGTTTTGAACCACAATAGGCTCATTCAGTAGTAGGGGTAATGGAGCAGAGCCCTCAACGAGTGGTTGCTGAGTAGTAAGAGCAGTAGCAGGGCCTTACAGAGGAAGTAGACAAGGTGTTTCAACAGTGGCCTAACAGATGGTTGGGACATCAGATGGCATGTCAGTCGGTAGGGGATTGTCAGCTTGAAGAACTTGGATAATAGGAATGAGATTAACAATTTATGGGACTTGAGGTGCTGCAGTAGGTTGAGAAGAGGGGGCATTGCATGGATGAGGAAGACTTTGTTGAAAAGAAAAAATGATTTCGCTTGGCCTTGATAATGGCATCCTCAATGCATTTGATGGCTAGGCGATGGATTTGTGCAAGCTTTTCAGGGGCTACAGTGGGTGTGATCCACTCTTGATTGACTTCATCATCTTCTGGACTAGCCAATCTCCTTTTGAGGAAGAGATTAGTAGCAAGGAGAGGACGTAAGGCAATAACTTTGTTGTAGATCTTCCAAGTGGTGTAGATGACCTCATCTTGGAAAAATCTATCACAAGATAAGTAGAACTTATTCCATCGTAAAGGCATAAGATCAAAGTACTTCCCATAGTTGGCAATCATCAGTTGAGAAATTTGACGCGACAGGATAGAGCACATCAATCCTTCAACGGTAGAGATGATCAGTGTATTTGACTGGGTTAATAGGAGGTTTGATTTCCTTCTTGACATCCTGAAAGCTCTCAAAAAAACCCAGTTAGGAGGGATGGGTTTTGGATTTGCATATAGTATGAGGCATGGTAAGGATGAAAAGTAGGGTCGAATTGGAGAGAAGAATTTGGTGGTGCTAGTAGATGGTGATGTAGACCTAGGTATGGTAGTGTTTGAGACAGGAGTAGGAACATGAACATCATAGGCTATGGTTTGAGAGAAAGGTACAAAGTTACCTAGATTCAAAGTCAGATTTCTTCGTTGCCTTTTGGTTCGAAGAGGCAGAGAGAGTTGGTGCAATTTGCTGTCTTGGTCTTTGGGAACTAGGAGGATTAGGAGCAATTTCTTCATCAAATGAGTCATAAGTGGTTATCAGCCTTCTTCTTCTCCGGGTTAAAATAGGTGGAGGAATGGTGACTGTTGGTGAGCAATGTCAATTCGCTAACCAGCGTCAGCTGGCTGACCAGATGAAACTGTATGTGTGGAAGGTCCTTGACTTTGAGATCTTATTAAAGGTCGACCAAAAGGTGCAGTAGGAAGATTTTGACCAAAACGGCTTGAAGTAAAGGCTCGATTTACATTAGTGGCTACATACTTCTTGGCTAGAACAGGTGCCATGTCACCAATGGCTAAGAGCGGAGGCCGAAAGGTAGCATAAGAGTGAAGAAATATATATATATATATATATATATATATATATATATATATATATATATATATATATATATATATATATATATATATATATAATAATAATAATAATAATAACAACCGTGATTTTCCCGCCTAAAACTCTAGCCATGGAAGCTGAAACACTACATTTTCTTTAGTTTTTATGCTAAACATTTAATATTTTTGGATATATTGACATAAATATATTTATACATTTCTATGAACTTTAAACACACCCAAACTACTTGTATTCTCAACACAATTCACAATATCATGTTGAACCTTTTGTTTTCCATCACTTATTTATAAAGTCTGTGGATGTTCAATCAATATTTTGCAAAGTTCAAAAAAAAATGTTTGTCACAAAATAAGCTTTAGATATTTTGAACCCCAAATTTTTACTATAACTATTATGGCATTCATATCATTTGTCCTAAGAGACATCCACAAACAAAGATCTGACTGGATTCTCAAAGCTAGAGTTGTAAGGAAATGATTAGTCCCAACAGAAATAAACAACGAAATTGTTGACATAATTGAATTGTAAAATTAAATATTTTTGATAAGCATAAAGAATGAGGTTAAATTATATAAAAAAAAAAAGAAATGTAACAAATAAATTTATCAGTTCTGCTAAATTTAAATCTAAAAGTTTTATCTTTATATTCCTTTCAAAATAACCTTAAGAAATATATTTAAAATTTTAGAATATAATAGATCTCGGACAATAAAATACAATATTTATCTTTAAACGATGTTTTTACTAAATACTTGAATTTATTTTATCAGATTTGATAAAGTGAATTCTCAAATTATTAGATATGTATTTTTTAAAAAAAAACATTCCAAGATTGTACAACAAAATAGAAAGTAAAACAAAATGATAGAAGCTCAATTCTCAACTCAGTGAAAAATTAAAAGGATTTGAATAATCTGGGGAGAGAGATCATTAAGATTTCTTACTGAAGGTTAGGTGAATGAAATTTTGAAGTGTAAGATTAGACATCAAATGAAGGATTCTAAATGAAGGAGTGTATTTGTTAGACGGTGGATGTTGAATTTAGTTAGTGTTGAGGTGGTGTATTACTTATATTAATAGTTTAAAAATGACAACTTACATGGCAAGGGCTTAAGGGCAGAGGTGAGATTTTAATATGCTAAGTTTTATATATAGTAGGCTTTTTAGTGATTTTCAATTTAGGTGAGCTTTTTTATTTCTTATTTTGGAAATGGTCATAAGAAAATAACAGGAGATCGAAATTGTTGGCCGATATCTTTTCTCAAACATTTTTTCTCTACAGTCCAGCGTTATTTTTTCAACCGCTAAACTCCATTTTCAAAATATTGTTCCTAAAATGCCCAGATTGTCTCCTTCAACAGTTTCACCCAACACTTTGGATTTAAAAATCACCATTGTTGCGCAACGAAATGAGGATCGACCTAGAGGAGGAGGAAAAAGAAGGCTTACGACGTACGATAAGTTAGAAGAAGACGTGGAACATTTAATCTGGTTTATTATGATTTTGCATAGTGGTGCATCAATTTTGCAGCACGATGCAAAATTGGATCATGTACTCCCTCCATCCAGGATAAATGTTCCTACTTTTTATTTTGGGATGTCCCTACTAATGTTCCTAAAGACTTTTGGTGTATTTTTTTTAATTACCATTTTTCCTAATATATCCCTTCATTAATACTATCATTATTGCAAATCCTAGAGAGAGAATGAGTGTAATGGGTACATAATTAAAGAGAAAGATAGTGTGTATTAGGTATTATAATTGTCACAACATATTTTACAACTCATCATTAATTAAATTTCTTAATCCTTGTGTTTTGTCCATTATGAACATTTATCCGGGACGGAGGGATTAATTAAAATTGATGTATTGCGGTGCATAAATTCAGTGCAACACGATGCAAAATTGGATTGAGTGATTTAAATTGATGTATCGCGGTGTAAAAATTGATGAAGAGCGGTGTAAAATATGATTAAGTAATTAAACTGATGTATCACAGTGGGAAAATTGATGCATTGTGGTGTAAAAATTGATACAACGCGATGCATTTAAGTGTATAATTCGTAACGCGTCTTAGACTCATTAAGGGTATCGTTGTCTTTTCGTTCTCAAAAGTGACTTTTTCCAGTAAAAAAAGACAATGAACTGTAGCGATTGAAAACTTTGAGAAAGGGATCGATCCGAATTTACCCCAAAATAATATTGTGACTGAATAATTTTGTTGAACTCTTTTGAATGAGATGTATTAAAGTCTTTAGATTTATTTAGTTCATATGAAAATAGTAGTATGTCCGGATATTTTTGGTGTTTGTTTCTTTAATTTAATAATCTTATATAAATTATGTTGCAGAAAATGTTGCTTCCTAGCAGTATAATATTTGAGATTCTAATCAATCATATGTATTGGCGATGGTATATATGGTGGTGAAAATGATGGTGTTGCAGCAATATAAATTCCAAATGATTTTTTGGTTAGTTTATCAGATAATTTAATCCAATAAATGGTTGAAAGTAGAAATCCGTCATTTTTTGAGTTTTTTTTTATGACGTGACATATTTTGCAAGGAAGAGCTATATATGACCCGATGCATGATGTCGTCGACACTAGAAATGAGTACATGGTTTCTAATAATCATTGAGAATGAAGAACTTCTTTGTGTTAAGATTGTATGTGCATGGCAGAGTAAAACACAAGTTTGTGTGAAGGCATTTATTATATGGCCGGAGTTTTTGAATAGTATAAAGTGTTCAGGATCACTCGACTATGAATTAAAACTTAAGATTGGTGTTCCGGTGATGTTGAGAAACATTGTCCATACTGCAGGGTTGTACAATGGAACAAGACTAATCATTACCAAGTTAGGGAATCACATTGTTAAAGCAATTTTTTTGAATGAAAGCTATGTTGGAGACAAAATGTTTATGTCAAAAATGTCATTGTCTTCATCAGATGTGATGTTGTCTTTCAAATTTCAGAGAAGACAATTTACATTGGTAGTATCGTATGTCATGATAATTAACAAAAGTCAGGATCAACTATTTTCGCATGTAGGACTTTTTTTGAATAAACAAGTATTCAGGCATGGCCAGTTGTATGTCACAGTTTTTAGAGTAACAAACCGTTCTTGGTTGAAGATATTAATATCCGATGAAGATGGAAAACCAATAAATAAGACAACAAATATTATATATAAGGAATTTTTCCAAAATCTATAATATTACCAATAAAATGAAGTATTTCTATATAAGTAGTTACCTTAAACATTACTTTTCTTAATTTATTCTTTTGATTTGCTTTTTCGTTTTGCTTGAATATTATTTAATTTTAAAGATAATGTTCGTGCGTTCAACGCACGGGTGTAAAACTAGTTGATTGAAAATGAGATGGTGGGTAAGTTTTAGGTTACCAGATTCCATGTTCTCCTTGAATTTAGCTATGTTGGTCTTGACACATTCAACTAGTACAACTCCCCAGTTGATTTCACATGCAGTTTTCAACAATGCCCTCTGATGTCCTACTTTTTAACCTCGCAAGTGTACGAATCAATTGAAGTATAGCGAACGAAAAGCAAGGATCGAACCACTGATATTTGAATTTTGATTAAAGTAAATTTAACTAATCTAACAAAATAACGCAATTAATAACTAAGGGGGTTTTGATTTTACTAAATTAAATTAACTAGAAAGCAATAAAATAATCTAATTAACAAAGCATAATAAATAGGAGATAAATAAAGATTTGTAAAACGCTTAGGAATTAGGATTCACTTGTATCTACTTTAATGCTCTTTTGTCTAATGTATCAACCAATTAATTTTGGGTTCGTTCACGAAAGATTGGTATAGTTCATCAAATTATAATTCAGTCTTCATCCTAAATAATTTATCCGATTGTATACCCTTAAGAATAAGAACATATAAATTTATGTCTGTCACTCAGAAACATATATATGAACCTGACCCTAACTTATTACTCCCGTGCATCGATAAAGTCAATTTATCACAATGGTGAACCAGTGTACGACATCTGCACCTCTTGGTCTTTACTACTTGCGATTCCATTCATTAGGAGAAAGCTAGATAATAAAGAGATTGATAAACAATGTGATCAACAAGATTTGATTGAATAAAAATATATAAGAGAGCAATAAATTCTATACAAGTTACCTCAAATTCCTATATTATGAAGTTAGTTCTCCATAATTGAAAGTACAAAACCTTGAACCATTTTTGGAGAATCCTTCTTCATAGATAAAGAAAAATAATACAGAACTTCTCTACTCTTTTTTCCTAACCTAAATTGATTTATTTATACCTAATAATTATAAAACAAGTAGGAAAATGAGATACAACATATTTAAAACTCCAAAAGGAGTCCAAATAGGACTAGCACGTTTCCCAAGGTCCCATGGTCGGACACAATTGCTCGTGGAACTCCAAAATGACATCATATGTGCTCATGAACAAAGTCAATCACATTAACTTCGCTGATCCTTGCCAAAGGCTTAGCCTCCACCCACTTGGTAAAATAATCCACAGCGACCACCGCATACTTAAACTTTGATCGAGCCAATGGAAATGGGCCAATAAGATCTATACCCCACATGTCAAATGGCCACGATGCAACCACAGGAGTCTGCTCGGTAGAGGGTAAACGAGGTATGTCCACATCACGTTGACACTTGTCACAATGCCGAACATACATTTCTGCATCTCGCCTCAAAGTAATCCAGTAGAAACCAGTTGCTAGGACTTTTTCTGCCAATGACCTTTGGCCAGGATGACCGCCACATTTACCTTCATGTATTTCCCCCAAAATGCCCTCAGTCATCTCTGGTCGCACACATCTAAGCAAAGTTCTGATGTAGGACCGCCTATAAAGTATGTTATCCAAAATAACATACCAGCATGACCGCTTTTGAATAGTTCGAGCCTCCGTCTTGTCATCAGGCAAGGTCCCCTGCTCGATGTAAGCCTTCAAATCATCTATCCAACACTTTGCAGCAGGCTCAATGTCCATGATCACCTCTTTTTCTATTACAGGAGTCTCCAAATATTCAATCATAACCCCTGGATGCAGAGATTGAATTTAATCTTCAGCCATTTTGGATAAATAATCTGCCCGCATATTATCCTCGCGAGCAATTCGCACCAATTCCCAATAATCGAAGTCCTTTAGAATCTTTTTCACCATCGCACAGTAACGAACCAATACTGGATATGATGAATAGCATAATCGCCTCTAACTTGATTCACGACCAACTGTGAGTCGCAATAAACAATCACCTCTCGAACTCCCACATCTTGTGCGAGCTCGAGTCCTGCGATCAAGGCTTCATACTCTGCCTGGTTATTGGAAGCTGGAAACTTAAAACGCAATGCTTTTTTCAAACTCTACATCCCCTCTCTCGGCCAGTGGGACTAACACCAACCCAGCCTCCACTTCCAAATCACCGGCCGAACCATCCACGTTCCCAACAATACTCGGTCGGGGCTTTGGAACTAGAGTACGCTGATGTCGCTTGGCTGGAAACGCTTCGCATTTATCCCTAGTCTCACTACAAAATCGCCAAAGCATGTGCCTTAATCGCCTCGTCGAGGTTGATAATCAATATCAAACTCAGTTAACTCGATGGACCAAGTAAGAAAACGACCAGAAGAATCTGGCTTGTGCAAAATTTTCCTGAGTGGCGTGTTCGTGTACACAATGATTGAATGAGCAGAAAAATAAGCTCGGAGTTTCCGAGTAGCAACAACAAACGAGTAAGCTAATTTCTCTGCATTAAAATATCGTCCCTCTACAGTAGTGAGGGCCTTTGACACATAATAAACGGGCTTTTGCACATTACATTCTTCCCTAATTAACACAGCGGCTACAGCCTGCTCTGTGGCCTCTAAGTATACAAACAATGTCTTACCAAAAATTAGGCTGCTCAACAAAGGAGGACTTCCCAGATATTCCACCAGCTACTCGAAGGCCTTCTGACATTCAGTTGTCCACTCAAAACCCTTGTTCCCACGGAGAACCTTGAAAAATGGCAAACACCTTTCAGCCGACCTAGAAATGAAGCGACCAAGGGCTATCACCCTGCCATTGAGCTTTTGAACATCTTTGATACACCGAGGAAGCTTCATAGTGACCAATGCCTTGAGTTTCTCTGGATTGGCCCCAATACCCCTCTCAGTAACCATGAAACCCAGAAACGTGCCCGCTTTCACCCCAAACACACATTTGCTCGGATTAAGCTTCATGCTATTTTTTCTGAGGTTGGCAAAGGTTTCACCCAGATCAACTGTGTGCTCGTGCCCTTTGGTCTTCACCACCATGTCGTCAATGTAAGCTTCGACATTCCTTCCGATCTGCGAGCTGAATATTTTACTCACCATTCTTTGATAAGTAGCTCCTGCATTCTTCAAGCCAAATGACATCATCTTATAGCAATATAACCCTCCTGCTGCTCGAAAGGCTATAAGAGCTTTATCCTGCTCGCTCATTTTAACTTGGTGATACCCAGAGTATGCACTAACTTGATGAAACTGAGAAGCTCGAACTCCGCTATAGCATCCACTAACTTGTCAATTCGAGGTAAAGGATAATAATCCTTCGGACAGGACTTATTCAAATCAGTAAAGTCAATGCACATTCGCCACTTGCCGTTAGAATTTTTGACCATAACAATATTAGCCAACCAAGTTGGATAATGTATTTCTTCAATGATGCCCGCGCCGAGCAACTTCTCAACTTCCTCCTTAATGGCTTGATCTTTTTCGACTGAATATATTCTAGGCCGTTGCTGAATTGGCCTGAAAGCTGGATCCACGTTAAGACAATGCAAAGCCACAGCCTCACTCACGCCTTGCATATCCTCCGGTCTCCATGCAAAAACATCCAAAGCGTCGCCAAAACTTGATCAAGCGACCCCAGAGCTTGGTGACAATGCCTTGCCAATCTTTATTTTTTGCTCGGGGTAAGCATAATTGATAACCACCTCCTCGAGCTTGTCCTGAGCCGTAAATTATGGATCATCTCACATTTGGAGTGTATCACACTCCACCTTCTCCTCTTTCTCAACCTGAGCTTCAACCGTATCAAGCTGGTCAACATCCATGTCCTCAATCTTTTCAGCCTGTCCCCCCGACTTCAATGTCGGCAAAGGACCATCAAGCTTCTCCCCAACTTCATCTGGAACCAAGCTCGCCTCATCGTCTTTGTTCGGCACCTTTGACTTGATTGTGTTGTGGCAGAAAGGACAAATGTTCTCTTCGCCAGTTTGATCCAAAGTCAAGCTTATGTCAACCGTGCTTTCGACTGCCCCAGACTTCAATGTCGGCAAAGGGCAAGTATCCACCTCACAATCTTCTTCATTCACCATAGCTACTGTTGATGGCCCCACAGTCACATGAGATGTCTCCTTGGTGCTAACAATGATTTTCTTCTCGTCGTCCTCCAAGGTCAATTTTTTGCTTTGCGTTGGTCATCACGCACATATTCAGATCTTGCCCAGAGGTGACTCCTCAATACACCTACCCTTGATCGGTGTAAAATTTAGCCTTGGTGGGGGGAATGGGCCAGCGATTTGATTTGAAACTTGGTCATGCTCGGCACACCCAAGATAATATTGTAAAAGGAGACTTTAAGTCGATCGCCATGAAAGTGATCTTCTCAAATCGTGTGCGGCTCCCTTCACCAATAAAGACCTCCAACTCGACCATGCCTTTAACCGGTACTTTGTGATTAATGAAGCCCTCCAGCGTCCCAGCATATGGTTTGAGTCGATCATCACTCAATTCCAAACCCTGGAAACATGAATAATATATCACATCCCTGCAAGCACCAGTATCAACCATGATTCGATGGACGACCCATCCATCCACCAGGGCCGGACAATCATGGACTGCTCTCCTGCTACATTGCTCGCTAGCTCGCTATGAGTGAACTGTATAGCTTCCTCTCTAACTTGCAAAGCAGTAGGTCGATCTACAACCTTCGATAAAGAATAGATCATTTTACCGAAATTTGGGTTGGAGTGGCTCTTCATCCAAGATATGACATTGATTACCCTCAGTTCATTGGGGCATCTCTCCGGGGAGCATTCCCTCTGTTTCCTCCATCCCTCTTGAACCGGTCTAGCCGACCTTCATTGATCAATTTCTGAATGGCCTTCTTCAACGGCCAACACTCCTCTGTTGTGTGCCCGTAATCGTCATGATAAGCACATCTCTTCGTCCTATCCCGAGTATCAGCTGTCTCAAGATTCATGCGAGGTGGGCGAGGAAGCTCATCTCGAATCTCATACATAATATCCTCGCGCAACGTATTAAGCGGGGTAAGATCAGCTTCACAAAGAAATTCTCTTGGGAGATCATATCTTGATTTGCCTTCATTATATCCTCCTCCCACGGCTTGACCATTACCCTTGGAATTTCGAACAACATCATTGCTCTCTTTCTTCTTTTCTTTCTTTGCCGTCTCTCTGGCACACCATTTCTGAGCCCGCATTAACATTTCTGCCAACGTTTTGGGCTCGCGCATGCTTAGTTCTGATCTCAATCCACCTTCACCCTCGAGCAAGCCTGTTTCAAAGCATAAGGTTACCTCCTGCTCGATCAACCCTGGGACTTGCTCCAAGACTTTGGTAAATCGCTCCAAGTAGCTAGTAGTTGACTCGTGTGCTCCTTGCTTAACCTTTGACAAATCAACCCTTGTCTTTGCCAAAGTACCCGAGGTCCCAAAATCTACTAGAAATTTTGTTCGCAAATCAGTCCAATTATTGATTGATCTGCGCGGTAAAGCTCCCATCCATGCCAATGCCTTTCCTTACAGGGCACCCACAAAAGCCCGAATCTTCAAGGCTTCATCTGAAGTCACCAAGCCGATTTGAGACTCAAACGACATCAACCAGTCTCTTGCTTTTGTCTTCCCCGTATACTCCTTAATGTTTGGGAAGATGAGTCCATGTGCTGGCGGTGCGTTCTCAATCCATGGTGCCAACGGGCTAGCTGAAGTACCCAAAAAGTTTCCATCCAGAGCTTTACCCTGTTCCCACGCCTCCATACGACGTTTCAAATCTTTAAAATCCTGCATGTTAATGGTTGAAGGCAAACCACCCACGAGTACCGGCGTACGCACTCAGCATAGGAGGGACTGTAGGGGGACCCATAGCTCCAATGGCTTGAGTAACACCCACCGCCGTGCTTTGTGCCACGTGCAGGGGCACCAGCCAGTGAGTGGGCTCATTAACCACCAAATTTCTTTGTGCATCTGATTGACGCAAACCCCTCTTTTCTTTGGAATGATGAGACAAATATCCTTGGGATCGTCAGGGGGAAGGTGTCCTATGACGACGAGCATAGGATCTCCTTGGAGATGGAGAACGACGACTACGAGCATGTGACCACCGAGGAGAGGGCGTACGAGGCCTACAAGCATGCAACCTTCGTGGAGAAGGTGATCGTCGATGACGACGAGACTGTGCTGAATCTTCCCCCACTCGCGGTCCCAACCGTGAATGTAGACTAGGCACAATCCTGTGACTAGGTCTACCTTCTTGTTGATTTCGTCCCTTTAAGCCCTGTTCACGCTGCTGAGAGGGAACAATCATTGCATTTAACTGATTGCCCCCAATCCTCGAACCACTTGCTGCTTGACTTGGAGCAGATAAAGCTGGTAAATGATCCACTTCAATGGGTAGAGGCGGCTTACCCATGGCAATCAACTGCAAATTAATCTGGTGCATCTGCCCCAAATATATGGCCCTTTGACGAAGAGCTTCCTCCCTGAATTCATGTGCCAACCCAACAGCTGCTACTGCACTTCTAGCTAAGGAATCCACTCCACGCCGTTGGTTAAGCTGATGATGAGCATCATGAGGAGGGGGGTTATTTCTAGCCAACTGATTAAGACTGGGAGTTGCATGTACCTCCTCCTAATGGCTACCATTGACACCATTAACACCGTTTTCTGCCATTATCGAAACCTACCAAGAACAAACTGTCAATTTACGTAAAATGCTACACCGTTCCCGGCAATGGAACCAACTGATGCGTCCAAAATCTTCTAGATGCACTGGACTTTTCCAACTGGATACCTGACTTTCAACGTATCCTATAATCTTCAAGGCCCAACTCTGTAATTAAACCAAGAAAACCGTGAACTAGGCAGGGGCACTCCCTGCAAAAGTCCTCCGGCGTGAGAATTAGCACAAGTATGCAAGAGAGTGTAAAATTTGGCTGAGTTTAGGCTAGCTAGTAAAAATCACGTACATCCCTCCTTCATTTTGAGGGGCTTTTATAGTTGTTGCCGGAGAGAATAACCACTCGTAACTGCCCACTAACATTCATGGTATTAATGACAGACATATTAACTGCCCCCATTAACTGTCCAATTAACCACAACGGTCACATGGAGAATTATCCGGACATAACCGTCCTCAACTAACTATAACTCTTAAATGAACGAGCATAACACATCATGCTCGTTACATGTTTCTGCTCGCTGGTCAAGCCCCCAGCTCGCTTACATCTCTTGTCTGCTAAGGGTTAAAACCTCAGCTCGCGGTATATTAGGAACCATGTAATCTTCTCCTCGTAACTTTGACTTTAGGATGCTCGTGCATTAACTGCATGGTAATCATGTGCCAGGTAGCTCAGTAACGACGAATTTTTTCATAGTAAAATAACAATCCAAAAGCTACGAATTATTTCATGGTTAAATGACAACCTAATAGCTACGAATTATTTCATAGTAAAATAACACCCCAACAACTACGAAAAAATTCGTAGTTGCATAAGACCCCAATATCTATGAAATATTTTGTAGTTAAACGGTAGACCATCAACTACAAACTATATTTTCCGTCACTAAAAGTTTGTCGCTAATCAGCGACAGAACATTTACCGTCACTGTTCACCAACGAAACTAAAAATTTCCGTCGCTATTCAAAGACATAATTTTCTGTTGCTAATTTCCGTTGCTGACAACTTTCGTCGATGTTTAGTAACGAACAGTCCGTCGCTGACAACACCGTCGCTCTTTAGTAACGAACGTTCTGTCACTGATTAGAATTCAAATAATATTTATTGTTTATCTTTAGCGACAAACATTCCACCGCTATATACTGACGGTGGATTATCGACAAACTTTTCGTCGCTAGACAGCGACAAAATTTCCGTCACTGGAAATTTTGAAAAAATCAAAATGTTTTTTCACTGTGACGGACATTCCGTCGCTGATATCACAAAAACATTTTAAAATATTTTTATTTAATATTTTTTTCCTGAACCAGTTTTTCCTAAACCTATGATATAACAAATTATATTAACAAATTACTTAAAACTAAATTGCAATGCAAAAAAACTACGAAATTAAAACACAAAATTAAACAATAATTGTGTTATGCTATTACATAAAGTTTCTTCTGATACCAATTGTTAGTCCCAAAGGACACAATATTAAACTAGAAGGGGGGGGGCGTTGAATAGCTTAATAAACACTTAAAACTTTTCGTAATAGTTCCTAAAAACAAGTACTTGCAACCTATTGAAAAGGTTGAAGTAACAGAAGACTTGCAAGGAAGACAGACTAAGTCTGCTGGTGAAGCACTACCGGTAGACTTGGCTGATTACTGAAGTTTGCTGCTTAAAGAAATAAGTTAAGACGAAGAAGACAGTATAAAACAGTATTTGACAGAATGAAAAAAAAATACACGAATTTTGAGATAGTTCGCACTATAAAGAGTGATACGTCCACCACCAAGACAATCAACCTTGGATTTGAATGTGCACTATATTTTCCACTAGTTCTATTATAGAAATATCTAATGGATCGTGTACAAAATATTTGACTTGTGTTTGGGGGTGGAGGAATTGAATATCTGGAGAAACGGAATATTCAACATGCAGAAGAATAGTAATGTGTACAACAATAAGAAGTAAATGATTAACAGTTAATGCAGATCTTGTTGTTGTTGTTGTTGTTGAAGATTTCGTTGATCAGTTAATGATCTCTTGAATGCACTGGGTATGATGACTTGATGTTGTTGAATAGTTTCAAAACATTCTTATCTTCAGTCTTCAATGGTAGTATTTATAGGTCGGAGCATTCTTGAGACCGTTGGAGAAGATGAAGTGAGTAACAACTCTATTAGGTAGGGAGCATTAAATGCTGGGAGCTGCTTTGTTGACTTCATCTCTAATTGGAACTGATCAGGGTATGGAGAGGAGCAGGTGCTAAAGCTAGCAGGTGGGCGACAAACAGAGTTGCAGACCTGCAGTAGTTGGCACAATCTGTTTGTGTCAGACTGTACACCTGCTCCGCCATGTTTAGGAGGCGAAAGTCTTAATTCTTCGGAAAAGCTGGAAAGACGTGTCTTGGAAGTCAGGAATTGATAATGATGGATTAATTCAAATTCAAACCATAGATAGCTGAATTGAATAATCCACTTGAGTTTAATATCCGGATAATCTTGACACGTCATGTTGTCCGAGTGCAGACAAGGTCTGCTGGTGAAGCCTTCTACCAAAGTCTTCTGCTGAAACCTGTGAAGTCTAAAACACTATTCTAAAGGAAAAGTTCTATACATAGTTGCCACGCTAACTGGTACGCAGTCCATTTAGCCACTAAGTATAGAACCTAATGTAATGAATGGGCAAATGCAAATTAAGATACATTGAGAAACAACAGTTCCCCCCTTGTAATATGTCCCCCGTCATCGTGCTTTGGACCTGAGCAGCCATTGCGTAGTTTTATTCAACTGTAAAGAATGAGCCCAGATCCGTCAAGTTGTAGGTTCATATATAAAACAGGCAGAAAAAGAATGGCAGAAGTAGTACTTAAATTAAAAGGAATATCTAATGTTTGGAAATAGCCAAAACACTCGGTGAGCAATTGAAAAAGGGATATTTTAGTGCCAATTATCAAAGGGACACATGTGCATTTTTATTCTGTGTGTGTATGGGTGTGTTTCGGGAGGGGGGTGTGCAAGAGAGTACATGCAGTAAGTGCCATAGTTTTCTTTAATTATCATTTTGTTACTAACTCGACTCCCACATTTTCATATACTCTAACTGAGACATAAGCTATAACACGAAAGAGCATTTGAACAGAGAATAAAATGATGAAAATAAGAGCAAAACATGTAAATATAGGAACCATTGCCTACCCACCATCGACAATCTTATCAAGGCATAAAAAAATCAAGTCTAAGTTTTCTAGTGCCTCCCTTTGATCAACGTTGACCCTACATCAAGATCATGGAAGATTAAAAAGTGAAATGGCACAAATAAGGACTTTGTGACTAGCGGATAGAGGAATAGTGCAAAGTTTACTTTCAACAACCTGAGCAGAAAGGTAACTGCATCAAAAAACCTCTGAAGGGCTATGGATAGGATTAATTCATTCTCATTGTCACCTCTAGTAACAAAGAAGTGCGGGTCTTGAACAAACTTGTACACCACAATGCAGTTCTCAAACATTGTTATCTCCGTTGCAGCTCACCAAATAAAAATGGACATCAGGACATTGGAAAATGAAGAAGGGGTTCTCGACATCAATAACATTAGCTTTTTTGCAAAACTAATACCACACCCATCCACCAACCCTTTCCCCCCCCCCCCCTAAACAACCACACACACTAAAGAAAAAAAATAAAAATCTAAAACACAAAAAATATTCTTGTATTTAAAAGGGAAACTTGATTATGATTTTCTAAGCTCAACTGATCTGCAAATGAAACAAAATTTTAATTTCCAAACAATACAGTATATTCCTCAGTCCAACACTCCAACATAGAATAAGTAGAGAGCATCATGAACAATATCATAACTAGTATCATTTATGCAATGAAGATAAACCTTCATAACTATACCTTCAGTCCAAGCATTCGTCTTTTGAGTTTTGGTGAACACAGACTTCTCAAAAGCTACATTTGCAATGTTTGTTGGCCAATCATCTGAATAGTACTTAACCGCTACTCGTTTCCCTTCAGAATCCAATAGAAGAATGTTCTTTATAATAGGGCAAACCTCCTATAACACCCAAGAAACATCAAAATGATTAGCACCAACCAATTTGAACATTAAAGGCAATACCCAAATGAAATCACCAATAGAGATCGTTAATTACAATAATTTACAGGCTTAGGGGGAGATTGGTAAAAGCGTTCACTCTCCCTAAAAGTTCCAATCTTGATCTTTCCACTACTTGTATTTATCATTGTGTCACTATAAATATTCATCACTTTTAAAATGTTAAGAAGTTGGGAGAGCTGAGCGAGGGAGCAAGAATTCTCTTCCCTTTCTAAACTGAACCCCCTTTAATTCTACATTTTTATGAACACATACAGTTTCTAATTTTGGGATCCAGTAGTAATTGCAATCCTAATTGAAACATTCTGATTATAGATACAGGCCACCAATTATAAATACATATAATATATGTGTGCGCACACACACACATTCTCTAACCTACGAACAAATATTCTTCTCCAGATTACGAATGCGAAATGATATAATGCTTTTGGTGTGTTCGGTGTGAAAATGATCAGCATTTCAGAAAAAGTTGGAATTTTACCGAAGACATGGTTTTCAAATCAAATAGTAAAATCTAAATGATAGTAGCTTGAAAGATTACTGAGTAGAACGGATCTACTAAAATAGAATATAGCTTCAATAGATTGTAATGAATTACGAATGGACTAATATTAGATCACGTAACAAACCTTTGATGTCAATTCGAAAAATCATTTTATCATTTTATAAGTAATTGAGGAATCAATTGAGCTGTAGATTAACTAACATGAATCAATAATAAGAAAAGTACATACACTGAAACGCAACGGAATTCAAACAAGTTTCTTCTCTGTCTTTTCCCTAATCAAAATGAAAGCAGTAGTCAAACAAAATCCTAGAAATTGCAGAAAGTATACCTGGAATCGATCACTCCACCTCGGCCACAACCACTACTAGAAAAATGACCTTTAGTGAGGAATTTTCCGTCGCTAAAGCGAAATTCCGATCGCTAAAAGGCCCCAGCGGAGGCCCTCCGTCGCCATTCCGTTTAACTAATCGCCAAAATCGTGATGTCGGCCGGGCCAGGTTAAAATCGCTAAAGGCGTTTAAAATTAATTTAAAATTGAATTTCGGCGAATTTTCGCTAAAAGGCTAAATTTAATTAAAATTGAATTTCGGAAAATTCAAAATCGCTAAAGTATTTAAAAATAATTAAAATTAATTTCGACGGAAATTTCCGTCGCTAAAGGCTTAAAAAATAATTTAATTGAATCGATGACGAAAATTTCCGTCGCTAAAGGCTTTAAAAATTAATTAAAATTGAATTTACGACGGAAAATTCGTAAGCTAAAAACTTTAAAATTAATTAAATTTGAATTTATTGACGGAAAATTAAAATCGCTAAATTTAAAAATAATTTAATTTCAATTTGCGACGGAAATTCCGTCGCTAAAGAAATGTATAAAATTTTAAAATTTTAATTTGAAAAATTAAGCTAAATTTTAAAATTAATTAAATTAAATTTATTAAAAAATTTACAAAATAAACAATAATATAAAACCAATTTAAAACATCAAAAATGTAAATGTTATTACAACAATCCATGTAAATTATTATACATAACAATTAATACCAAAAACTTGTTTCTAGAGTTAACTTGTAAATTTAAACTTGTACAAATCCATGTAAACTATATCTAATAAAAAAACTAAAAAGAAAATTAAAAAATCCTACGACATGAGTATCAAAAACTTTTCATCTTCACTGTCGGCTAGAAAACCCGTCCAAGTAAAATTACTATTTTGATTAAAAATCAACAAGAAAAAGTAAGTCATTGTTTTCATATGATCAAACAAAAGCTTTAGAAGCTTACCATAGGAATACATTTATGGCATAATCATCATTTCTTTGCTTTTTCTTTGGATGAACCTAAACATGTACAAGTTATCCAAAATCAATTAGTTAATAATAACAAAATGGTCCAACCTATTCCCCACCCCCATATGAGTATTAAACCGGAGGAAATGGAAGAAGAAATGGAATAAATGTTGCTTGAAAGTAAACCGCGTTTGGTTTCAAAGTCCCCCAACATATGCTCTGATTATGTTGTTCGGTTCAAAGTCAATTAAACTACAACCATGGATTTCTATAAAACATGGCTACCTAGCTAACAAGCGTACATAAATCGATGTTTAAACATTAATACACTAAATTTACACTAACTTTTGTTTCTTATCATTTACACTAACACAATACAATTATCTTTTTGGTTTCAAAGTCAACTAAACTACAACCATGGATTTCATAGCATCAACATGGCTACCCACTAACAACGATACATAAACCGATGTTTAAGCATTAATACACTAAATTTATACTAACACCCTAATTCTTACCATTTACACTAACACCCCCTAGCGTACATACAATTATTTTTTGGTTTCAAAGTCAATTAAACTACAACCATGGATTTCATAACATCAACATGGCTACCCACTAACAAACGTACATATAAATCGATGTTTAAGCATTAATACACTAAATTTACACTAACACCACTTTTATTTCTTACTATTTACACTAACACCCCAAACTTACATAAAGTTATCTTTTTTTATTTCAAAGTCAATTAAACTACAACCATGGATTTCATAGCATCAACATTAAAACCCAGACTAATAACAAATAAATCGATGTTTAAACATTAATAAATTTTACTAGCATCACGTATTATAAATAACATGCATATTTCATCTACAATAATAAAAAATAGAATTATAACATTACACACTAACAATTAATAAAAATAAATAAAAAATATTAAGACCTTTAGGTTTAGGGGTGGGGATAGGGTGGGGGTGGGGATGGGGTTGGGATAGGGATTGGGAATGGGGAATGGGGATGGGGTGGGGGTGGGGTGGGGTGGGGTTAGGTTTAGGGATAATGTTATGGTTTAGGTTTAAGGTTATTATATTACAATTAGGTTTAGTTTAGGGTTTAGGTTAGGTTTAGGTTTAGGTTTTAGTTTAAGGTTTACGTTTTAGAGTTGGGGTTAGGGTTGGGGTTGGGATTGGGATTGGGGTTGGGGTTGGGTGGGGTGGGGGTGGGGGTTGGGGTTGGGTTTAGGTTTAGGGATAGTGTGTTATGGTTTAGTTTAAGGTTAATATTATGAATTAGGTTTTTTAGTATGGGTTTAGGGTGGGTTTAGGTTTAGGGTTCGTTTAGGGTTGGGGTTTGGAGTTGGGGTTAGGGGTGGGGGTGGGAAGGTGGGGTTGGGGTTAGAGGGGTTGGGGTTTGGGTTTTAGGTTTGAGGATAGTGTTATGGTTTAGGTTTAAGGTTAGTATTAAATTACGTTTATGGTTTTATTTAGGTTTAGGTTTAGGTTTAAGGTTTACGTTTTAGGGTTGGGGTGGGGTTGGGTTGGGGTTAGGGGTGGGGGTGGGGTGGGGTTGGGGTGCGGGTTGGGAGTTAGGTTTAGGTTTAGGGATAGTGTTATGGTTTAGGTTTAGGTTTAGGCTTTAGGTTTAAGGTATACGTTT
Source organism: Codonopsis lanceolata (assembly GCA_013146195.2). Taxonomy (NCBI): domain Eukaryota; kingdom Viridiplantae; phylum Streptophyta; class Magnoliopsida; order Asterales; family Campanulaceae; genus Codonopsis; species Codonopsis lanceolata. The sequence goes on from JABEVN020001399.1 coordinate 23,485, forward strand.
AGGGTTAAGGGTTGGTGGGGGTGGGGGTGGGGGTTGGGGTTGGGGTGTGTTGGGGGTTAGGTTTAGGTTTAGGGATAGTGTTATGCTTTAGGTTTAGTTTTAGGTTTAGGTTTAGTTTAAATTTAGGGTTGGGGTTGGGGTGGGGGTGAGGTGGGGGTGGGGGTGGGGTTGGGGTTAGGGTTAGGTTTAGGGATAGTGTTATGGTTTAGGTTTAAGGTTAGTATTACAATTAGGTTTATGGTTTAGGGTTTAGTTTGGGTTTGGGGTTTAAGGTTTAGGTTTAGGTTTAAGGGGTTTGGGTTAGGTTTGGGTTAGGTTGGGGTTTAGGGTTGGGAGGTTTGGGGTTGGGGTTGGGGTGGGGTGGGGTTTTAGGGATAGTGTTATGGTTTAGGTTTAAGGTTAGTATTGAATTGGGTTTATGGTTTAGGTTTAGGTTTAGTTTTGGGTTTGGGTTTACGTTTTAGGGTTGGGGTTTAAGGTTGGGGTTGGGGTGGGGGTGCAGGGGAGTAGGGTGGGGTTGGGTTTGGGATAGTGTTATGGTTTAGGTTTAAAGGTTAGTATTATTCACGAGGTGGTTTATGTTTAGGTTTAGGTTTAAGGTTTAAGTTTTAGGGTTAGAGGTTTAGGGTTTAGGGGTTGGGGTTAAGGGTTGGGAATTGGGGTTGGGGTGGGGTTGGGGGTGGGGGTGGGGGTGGGGTGGGGAGTGCGGTTGGGGTTGGGGGTTGGGGTTGGAGTTTAGGTTTAGGTTTTAGGTTTTAGGTTTAAGTTTAGGGTTAGGGTTGTTTGGGTTAGGGTTAGGGGGTGCAGGGGTGGGGGGAAAATTGGAGCAACTAGTATACTTGAGTTTAGAATCTAGCAATATTAAAAAGGTGAGGAACATACTGCTTTATAGGTCCGGAATTACACAAAAGGGTGAAAGTTAAAGAAAGAGATAATAAGTCCAGGTTACATTAATGAGATTAAGACGATCAAAAACTACTAGGTAACTAATCAATGTTTTCATATTTGTGTAGAATCATTACAATGAAGGTGGACTGAAAATAAAAGCATCATCAAATTTCCTCAGGACATACAACATAACTGCGATAGCAATAAGACCACTATTCACATTAAAGGTGACAAGTCAAGGAAATGAAGAAAATACGGGGAGAATAATGAACAAAAATATGAGTAAAAAGAGGATAAAATCTGGTGAAGTCAATTCGATGTCATACAAAACTTTAAAATTACAGAAATTGTTTAAATGGGAAAAGATGGAAGCAATCAAAGTGAATGCCCATAAGCAGTAGAATAATTTCAACACATCACAACAAAACACATAATTTCTAATAAATGTATATAAACACGAGGGAATTCTATTAAGTCTCCAATTGCATCGATCGGAGTAACCAAGTATTGAGTTTGAATTTGAATATCTACATTGGGAGACCATATTGCGAAAAAGTTTTAGGACCTGCAAGCCATACCCATGTTGATGATTATCAATTAAAGTGAGGAAATGGTTTCTGAGTCACATAGTGGCAACTCAGCATGCGACTTCAAGTGATACCTTGTTGTCTTTGAAAAGCATGTTTGGGAGTTACTTTTTTATAGGAGATCGGTAGCATTTGGAATAAGTTG
>JABEVN020001400.1:0-25087 GCA_013146195.2 Codonopsis lanceolata
TATCCCAGTAGAGAAGTCATCTACACGACAAAGGTGTACTTTTTCCTACCTAGGCTTTCTACCTCAATGGGACCCGTAAGGTCGGTATGGATCATCTCGAACATCAAGGTGGAGCATTGTGTGAGATAGAAGATGTGACTTGTTTACCTTTACGACATGATCCACATACCTTTGAGTAATTTCTTTCCAAATTTGGTAATCCTTTGGCGACATCATGCCTCGCAAGCTCATCGAGCTTCATGTGACCAAGTTTACGGTGCGGAGATCATTAAATCAAGACTTACCTTTTGACATGAATGAGTATGGTTGAACAAATAACAGATTATCGAGATGATCTTAAACACGTCGAGAAGACATTTGTTATTATGATCAAAAACCTCACAGAATGCTTGTCAAACCTTACGAAGATCATCATCACAAGCCGACTTATCTTGTCGGGTTTGTCTTAAGGCCTTCCACATAGTAGCGTTTTTGAGGTTTGGAAGACCTTCAACGTTCAATGTTCCTTTACCTACAATTTTCCCTTTTGCACCACCACCATAGGTCCTGAGAACCACCATTCACACTTACATATTCCTTCAAATTCTCGGCTTCACATTGTCATATGTCTAAACAACCACTTATCGAAATACCAGGATCCGGCTACATGAGATTTTAAAGAGGTAAATGTAACATTTTTTTTCATCATGGGACATGGGCGCCGAGAGCGAGATATCAAATGGCTCCACGATATTTGGCTCTACATTTTTCATCACATGTTTTTGAACCCACATTTTTTTCTTGTTTGGGTTGAGGTTTTTGGAAAATTATGATTTGCCCTTGAATGAGGCTTCAATGTTTACCCAATGTTCTTTGCATTAGGCGCTTCATCTGTACGCCAGGAGCTTTTCCAAAAATTCTTGCCTTTTTCATTCTCATACATTGCCCTTTTTAGAAAGCAAAAAGGCGTGCATGTGACTTCGAGAGCTTATGGCGAAGTGACAAACATAATTTTTCCTTCTTGGTCTTGTTTTTCACGAAAAACATTTTCGGGAAAGCTTTCATCGTTTTTGGTTCACGAAGTTCCTTCTCCTTCTTTCACAAACACTTTAGGGACAAAACCTATACGATGCGGAAGAGTTACGGAGTTTAGCGGATCGTCAACCTTACGTTTGCTTGAATTCCACTTGGTGGTGTTGCTTCGCTTGAGCAAGTTGCTCCTTTAGGTGCTCAATTTCCACATCCTTTCTACTTAGGACTCCTTCAAGCTGATTATGCATTCTTTTTGATCCTCGTTGGCCTTTTTCAGCAGTTCATTCGCCTTACCAAGTAGTGTGACTTGATGAGCCCTTTTCTCCCAATCTTTGTACAGCTCCTTGTACCCTTCCAGCAGATCTGAATCTGTATGTCCGTCATCCTCTGCAAGCTGTGGAATTAAAACAGAAAAAACTGTTCTGTTTTGCGCACAATGTTTCTCGATGTTACTCGATGTTGCAACATCGGGTGAGACATTTCTGAACCAACTGCACTATCTGAATCAGAATCATAAACTGCATTCAAGGTGATAAGATCACCTGGATCTTCTCCATCACTATCACTTAGAGTTGCAGAAAAATTCAATCCTTTCTTTCTTAAAGTGTTAGCACATTGGTTTGCGTAGTGTCCAAAACCTTGACATTCTCTACATTGGATAGAATCAAGATTCTTACCATTGTAGGATGACTTAAACAAAAGGATTTGTGAAGGGTTTTCAGGGAGTTTGAAAGGATTGTTCTTTGGGAACAAATTTCACGAGAATCGGGTTTGAAATTTATTTTTGAGTTTGATGATGGAGTTACATGTTTTGACTTTTATTTTTCAAAAATTTTTGAATTTAGTAGTCAATAAAGCAATTGATTCTTCTCCAAAATCGAGACTCATCAATGTCTTTTTGAATTTCTAGCGAGATCACATGACAGATCAATTGGTGCGAGCATAGCAATGTTTTTCAGTGGGTGTAGAAGATGATGAGACACCTTTGCCTTTGTTTTTAATTGATCGTTTAGATTCAACTCAAAGTTTTGAAGAATTCCGCCAATCTTTCAAAACTCATCTTGTCAATATCATGTGCTTCTTCAATAGCACATATCTTGACATTGAATCTTCGAGCAAAGTCCTCATCATCTTCTTGACAAGGCGCTCATTAGTAATGGGATCTCCCAAGGCTAAAGCGAGAATTTGATAGATCAAGAAGTCTTCCATAATAAGTCATTATGTCCTCGAGACTCTTGCATCCTTGTGTTTTCAAGCGAGTCGTTAACATTCTTAGCTTTGAGGAGAACAACGCGAGTCCTTCACATAAGGTTTGAAGGGCCTCCCACACATCTTTGGCAGATTCGTAATTTGCTATTACTCTAAATGTATTTGCATCTAAGGCCTTATAAATAGCAGACAAAGCTTTTGAGTTAAAAGACGCTGTGTTCCTATCATCGTTGGACCACTCAGACTCCTTAGTGACTTTGACATCACCATCGAGAATCAACGGTTTTGGGAGGACTCCAACCATTCAACACGCAAGCCACGCTCTTTCATCAATTGATTTGATGAAGATGCGCATCTTGACTTTCCATATAGAATAATTAGCATTAGTAAGTGTAGGGGGCGAACCACATTCTCATATTGAGAATCCATCGGCGTCTATAAGCGAGAATCGACTCTTAGTGATATCAAGAGTAGGCTCGATACCAATTGTTGGGCAGCGATGCCCGCAGTTCTCGATATGGGATGATGTTCTTGTCAATGTTGCGTGAATGTTGCAACAACAGCGTAACAATGTGAGAAAGTGTGTCACGAAATTTGCAGCGGAAGTTTTGTTTTGAGATTTGAAGTTTAACACACTTAGTAAGAGAAAAATCACACAAAAACAATCTACAAGAATCAATCTTGTAGATCAGCCTCAAGGCAACAAATATATTAAACACAAAACTGTTTTTGACTCTAAACAAAAACACAAAATTCCCACAAGATATATAATCTTGGAGAATCACAAAACCCACATAAACACTAAACCAAACGTGGGAAGAAAGAAACAAAAAGAAAAACGACTTCCAAAGCGATAACACAAGCTGGAAGCACACAAACAACAACCGGAAACACAAGGCGTGTTCTGAAGATATAACTTGCGGCAGAATATGTTCACGGCAATCTTCAACCTTGATCTCTTTTCTCTAATTCGGCATATAAGAAATGGGATCACTTCTCTCTTTTACGCTCACGGCTCTTCTCGAGAAAATTACGCCTATATGCTCTCGGTTACGTCTCTCTGCACCCGATGAAAGCGCTCGGCATCTCCTATATATACAGTACGGCAACTTGTCGTCCAAGACTCAAGGAATTCGCAATAAACATGGCAAGACACGAAACCAACTAGGAAAGAGATTTAGATGTGAAACAGACAAGATTATCTTTCCTAAATTGATACCTTTAATAACTAAACACTTATGCAAGGATTTTGTTACTAAAAATATCACCTACTTCTAAATAAAAAATCCTACTAAAATCCTAACACAAAAATACCAAAATAAATCCTATTATGACCAAGAGAGTGAGGACAAGATATATTAGGCAATGTTCACGAAGCACAAAACTGCAGCACACAAACAACAACTTGGGAAACACAAAGGTTTGTGTTCACGAAGATATAACTGCACGAGATATGTTCACGGCAATCTTCAACCTTGATCTCTTTTCTCTAATTCAGCATATAAAATGCAGGATCACTTCTCTCTTTTACGCTCCACAGCTCTTCTCGAGAAAATTACGCCTATATGCTCTTACGTCTCTCTGCACACCGATGAATTGCTCGGCATCTCCTATATATACTGATTGCAACTTGTCGTCCAAGACTCCAAGGAGTCGCAATAAACATGGCAAGACCTGAAACCAACTAGGAAAGAGATTTAGATGTGAAGCAGGACAAGATTATCTTTCCTAAATTGATACCTTTAATAACTAAACACTTATGCAAAGGATTTTGTTACTAAAAATATCACCTACTTCTAAATAAAAATCCTACTAAAATCTAACACAAAAATACCAAAATAAATCCTATTATGACCAAGAGAGTGAGGACAAGATATATTAGGCAATGCCTAAAATACCCTTACATTATCGATTTCCTTTACTTTTTCGTCCGTCTCAAAATAATTATCCACTTTAAAATTTATCTTTTTAAAACATCATTTTTATCACTTTACCCTTACTTTTTCACCTTACTTTAATTATGGGCCACATACACATGAGCTTTAAAGGAAACTACACATTAAACCAATATTAATAATCCAATCAAATAGGTTTTCTTAAACGGTACGCCAGGTCAACCAGAACAATAAATTAAGGACGGAGAGAGTATATCTTTTAAGTATTAACTCCGTCTTCTAGTTTGTGGTGGGACTTGGGAGCCTATCACACTAGTAATTTTGTTAATTAAATAGAAGATGACATATTTAAAAAAAAGGTAAAACACACAAATTGACCATCTAACTTTCTCATTTTTTGTAATTTGGTCATCGAAAATTTGAAATATTTATTTTGGTCATCTAATTTTAGTCATGTTGCAAGCAAGTCTATTTTTTGGATAGACGTTAGATTTAACCGTTAAGTTATGTCAAATATCTATTTTGCCATTCGAAATACAATTTTTTGTCAATTAGAAATCTAAAGGGGTCTAACTGAAAACACAAACAAAAAGAAAGAACAATTATAATTAAAAAATGTCAAACTGTAAATAATAGAACTTTGGGGTTACATGTTTGGGTCAACAATGTTCATCTTCATCTTCTCTAATCAAGGGGAAAAAATAAATTCAAAAATAAAATCAAAAAAATTAGAGAGTGATAGAGTTCTTTTTCAAGTGGTTATACATTTGTTCATACAAACAAAAGCCAGATATTCCTTCCCCTTTGTCCCAAACAAAACCCAGATATTCCTCTTGATCAGGTTCATCCCTACTATATGATATTCAAGATCAGAGGGAGGAAGCAGGATTGAAGGCGGCAGGCGGTTTGGGGAGGCGTTGCGAGAAAAAGAGAACTGGAGAAGGAGCTTGCAGGGAGATTTCCATGACCGATCGGACCGAAGAAGAAGAGGCTGGTGCGTCAACAATGGAGAATGGCGGATGGGCGGAGGTCACGCTGGAACAAGGGCGGCTGGACTAAAATTGAAGAATGATTCGCCGGCGATGGAGAAGCTGATTGTTCTGATATTCAAGATCGGAGGGAGACAGTAGGACTGAAGACGATGACTATGGCGGATTTAGGGGAGGGGCACCGTAGAAGAAAAAGAGAACCGGAGAGGGAGCTTGTGGGGAGATCTGGCCGGAAGCAAAGAAGGAAGGTCGGCGCTTTTGTTGGCATTAACAATGGAAAATGGCGGCTGGGCAGAGGTCACACTGGAACATGGGCGGCTGGACTGAAGTTAAAGAATGATTCACCGGCGATGGAGAATCTGACTATCAGATTTGAGGGAGGGGTTTGCTTGGTCGACATGGAAAGAGATGGAGGAGGCGGAGCTCTGTCCGAATTTGGGAGTGATCTCAGGGTTGAGGGAATTTTTTTGGGTTCTAGGATTTTTTTTTCCGTTCAGATGAAAAATATGAAGATGAACCTTGTTGACCCAAATATGTTACCCTAAAGTTCTATTATTTGTGGTTTGACCCCTTTTAAATTATAATCGTTCTTTCTTTTTGTTTGTATTTTCAGTTAAATCCCTTTAGATTTTTAATAGGCAAAAAATTGTATTCAGAAGGGCAAAATAGATATTTGACATAACTTAATGGTTAAATCTAACGGCTATCCAAAAAATGGGCTCACTTACAACATGACTAAAGTTGGATGGCCAAAATAGATATTTCAAACTTTCGGTGGCCGAAATGCAAAAAGTGGGAAAGTTTGGTGGCTCATTTGTGTGTTTTACCTTAAAAAAAATGTTATGGTACATTGTTTCAAATGGTAGTTGAAAGCGTAATTCCAACTTGACTCATATTTGAGAAGGATTATTTATAAAAAGTTATCTGTAATTGACTCATAGCCGATAGATCTCAAAAATTCAAGGAGAAATTGATGGCTGGTACCTTCCCCCCCCCCCCAAAAAAAAACTGTTATAATCTATTTTCGTGAAATCGTTCCTAAATACCAGCAAAAAAGAAATTTTGGTTGGAATTTGCATGCATGGAGAGGAAGAGAGTGGAGAGGTCGGTGGTGAAGAACATTTGTGTGTTTCACATTGACTTCTCACTTCTTCTCCTCACTTTTTCTTCTCATTTCTTCTTCTCATTTCTTCTTCTCATTTCTTCTTCTCATTTCTTCTTCTTCTTCTTCTTCTTCTTCTTCTTCTTCTTCTTCTTCTTCTTCTTCTTCTTCTTCTCACTTCTTCTTCTCACTTCTTCTTCTGCTTCTTCTTCTTCTTCTTCTTCTTCTTCTCACTTCTTCTTCTTCTTCTTCTTCTTCTTCTTCTCACTTCTTCTTCTCACTTCTTCTTCTTCTTCTTTTTCTCACTTCTTCTTCTTCTTCTTCTTCTTCTTCTTCTTCTTCTTCTTCTCACTTCTTCTTCTTCTTCTTCTCACTTCTTCTTCTTCTTCTTCTTCTTCTTCTTCTCACTTCTTCTTCTTCAATTTTGAATCACACTGCATCATTTTGTGAATCGTGATGTATTGATTTGGATTTGAGATACAAGAAAGATGCATCAATTTGAAATCATTTGTTGATTGTGTACTTGAAATAATTTATATGAAGGTCTGGAAAGAATGCATCAATTTTTCCAGTGCGAAGCAAAATTGAATTAGGTCATTTAAAACTGATGCATCGTGGTGCAAAAATTGATGCAACGCGATGCAAAATTAGATTAGGTAATAAAAATTGATGTATCACGGTGCAAATATTGATGCAGTGCGATGCAAAATTGGATAAGGTAATTAAATTGATGCATGACCTTGTGAAAACTAATGCAATTCAAATTGATGCATCGCGGTGCAAATATTGATGCAACGCGATGCATTTGAGTGTGTGATCTGTAGCCATACTCATTAAAGGTATCGTGGTCTATTCGTCCTCAAAATTAAATTTTTTCCGGTTAAAAAAAAAAAGTAAGATACTGTAGCAATTGAAAACTTTTCAAAGTGAACCGACATAAATTTACCCCAAAATTCAAACTCGACCGCCGAATAGCCTCGGTCAATAAACCCTTGTAATATAGATACTACTAATTCTTTTACTAACACGATTTCATTAAGATGCACAAAAAATTAGTTTTTGAATTTTTAGTATTAAAAGAATAAAGATGGATTTTATAAGTAGAGTAATTCTTATGGGACACTAGTGTGTAACTCGTGCTCTGCACATGCATTGTATTTTTCTTTTCAATAATTTGATTATATATATATATATATATATATATATATATATATATATAAATTTGTGAATCGTGATGAATCAATCTGGATAACCGATGCATGAAAATCATGCATCACAATATCAAATTCCTGCATCGCCAAGGGACACGAGGTCTGGTTCATTTTGTGATGCATCATTGCATCTAATTGGAATCCTGATGTGTTGGCTTTGGTTTTGCGATGCACCACGTGCCTAATAAATGTGTGCTTGAATTGCGATGGACCAGCTTTGGATTTACGATGCATCAAAATCATGGGATGAACAAAATTTAAAATTAAAAAGCAAAACAAATCATGAGGGTCGATGCCAGAGAGAAATGAAAACCATGTATGGTATTTTCCAAAAATTGAAAACGAAACAAAAATTAAAGCAATTTATTAATAAGTATGTCTCATGTAAGACCGTTTTACAGATCTTAATTCGTAAGACGAAACCCGACTCTCTCATAGCTTAACCCACCAACACACGATGAGTCGAATAAAAATGATCAGTCTTACAAAAACTATCTCTAAGACCGTCTTTCCCAAACTTTTAATTTTATTAATTAACCCTACGTTTAGGCCAAACAATTGGGTGTGTTTGATTGAGTTTGGGTCGGGTTGGAAGGCATAACAGGTTGAAACGAGTCGAAATCCGTTAGAACCCAAATATTAAACGGGTCGAAATAGGTCGGGTTGGAACATGCAACGGGTCACCTTGTTTTAACCAACATTTTTCCAAAAAAACATGAGTTTATTATAGAAACAAAAATTGTGGGCCGATCCCTTTTCCTGTTAATTTAATCGCACCTGTCCCTTTTTTTTTATTTTCAACCGTAAACAGTCATTTTTACCAGGAAATGACCACGTTACCCTTAATGAACGCTTAAGACATGACTAGCCGTAGCCGCGTGAACCGCGGTTCAAAGGTGAATTTTGTCATCGAATTGACTATGTTACTCTTAATGAACGCTTAAGGGATGAGTATTCGTATGAACCGCGGTTCAAAAGCCACTTTTGGGGTCGAAATGACTATGTTATCCTTAATTAACGCTTAAGGGATGTCTAGCTGGGTGAATCACAGTGCATAATGTTATATACTGCGATTCAAAACCTTATTTATCGCTTAAATCATTTTATTTATGTTCTGTAAATCTATGTTTCTTTCCTATTCCTATTCACTCCATTTTTCAATGGAAAACTCATTATGTTACTGGTTAAATTTCGACGAGATACGATTGTTTCTAAACATAGTGAATTTTTTTGTCATTCGTGATGTTATTCAATTGATAATAGGTAAATATTCTAATGTTGAATTTTCAAATGTATCTATGAAGTATTATGTTGGATCTCACATGAATTGTTGCTTGGCAAATGACGAGAATTGCGTAAACATGTTGTTGTTGGCGAGAGTTTTGTCAAGTAGTATTATATCCATAGACGTTGTTGAAAATAAATATTGTCAAGTAGGATTGAAGAGATTAGGTTTACTTGGGGATTTTGTTTCTTGTAACGTTAGGGATATAGGTTTAATTACTGATTCAATGAATTGTAATCGCGGTGCATCTACTACAAATATGGATGCCTCAGTATGTAATAGCAGTTCAACTTTTTCGAATTGCGATTCATCTACGTCTTATCAATGTAATATCAATTCTTCATGTGCAGACAATGATGATGATAGTGTCACATGTAATGATATATGTCCTAATCAATCTGAAAATGGTCTTTTAACTGCTGGTTGGGCATCGCTTATTACTGGTGTTGGGCAAATTTTCAAAAGGGGGGTGTATGGATTTCGTTGTGAACTTATAAAGTATTATTTTAAGATTGGTTTTGAATTTTTTTTTGAAGAACAATAATGAGAGGATTAGTGTTGTTTGCAAAATTTTTAATGATGGTTATAGTTGGTTTATGAAGGGAACTGTTTCAGCCATTGACAAGTCAGTAAGAATATACAAGTGTAACCTTGAACACAATTGTTATGTCAATACGATTGAACCAATGTATTATGCAAAAAGGATGGGTTGTGGTATAATTTCAGACTTGATTTTTGAAAATGTTTGTAGCCGACCATCGTATTCTCCAAAAGATGTAGTTGATCAGATGAGGACCCAGTATGGAATTTTGGTATCATACAGTAAGGCATGGAGAAGCGTTGACAAGGCTCGGGGTAACATTTTTTGTGGTTATGAAGATTCTTTTCAGGAGCTGCAATGGTATGTAGAAGCTTTGCATAATAGTAATCCTGGCAGTTGTGCATTTGTTGAATCGGACCCTATTACAAATCGTTTCAATCGTTTGTTTATTTCGTTTCGCGCATGCATAGATGGCTTTAAGTATTTTCGTCCAATATTGTTCATAGATAAAACTTTTATGAAATCTCGATTTAAAGGAACACTTTTGTCTACAACGACTAAGGATGGAAATCAAGGTATTTAATTATTTAAGGAAACTCTTTTATTTTTTAATTTTTTTGTGTGAACATTATTTAACTATCATTTTTTCTTTGCAGGTCCCTTTCCCTTTGCTTTTGAAGTTATAAGTGCTCAAAATCGAGATAATTGGTGTTGGTTTCTTTCAAAAGTAAAAAGAATTACTTGATAGGGATGTGTTGTTTGTTTCTGATAGAAATGTTGGTTTAATGAAAGCCATACTTGAAATTTTTGGGAGTTCCAAACATTTCTTTTGCTTGGTGCATCTTTATCGTAATTTGAAAAACATTTGTTGTGGTAGACCATATTTAAAAGGATTTCGATCTAATTTGTGTAAAAGACTGAAGGATTGTGCGTATGCTCCGAATATTAGACTTTTCGAAGAGAAACTTGAAATATTTAAAAGAGAAGGTGGACAGATTGCTAGTGAATTTTTGGTCAATTTTCCATTTCAAAATTGGGCTATTGCACATTGTCGGGAGAATAGGTATGTTGAGATGACATCAAATGTTGCTGAATCGTTCAATAATTGGATTTTGGAAGCTCGTGGTCTTCCTATTACATACATGGTTGATTGCATAAGATCAAACATTATGAAATGGTTTTTTAAGAAGCTTAGCAGTGGAACTAAATAGAACAAACTACTATGTTCAAAGATGGATCATAAGTGGAGTGAATATCTAAACATTGGTATCACGTGTTATGTGCGTAGTGTACGTAACGATATATACAAGGTTCTATCAGATCCAAGTGTGAAAAGTTGATTTGGGGAATAGAACATGTTCATGTTATCAATGGCAGATTCAAGGGTTCCCGTGTTGCTACGCTGCTATTGCAATTAAGAGGTGCGGTAAAAAGATTGAAGATATTGTTTATAATTTCTTCCTCACGAGCTATTACACCAAGTGTTATGAGGGAAGCTTAATGCATATTCCAACTACTGAAAGGTACGAGGTTGGTAATTCTGTGGAAGGTGAGGTCATTTTACCACCTATTACCAAGAGTGTTTGTGTAAACATTTACACACGCTCGTGTTTGATTTTCGATAATTCGCGTACCTTCGTAGGCCATGATAGACCTGTAATAATTTGACCACAACTTTGTGTACATAACTCATAATTTGGATCCGTTTAGTGCGTTAGAAACTAGACTTCAAGAGCTTTCTAACCATAGCTCTTGTGTAATTTTAGAACTTGTATTATGTTCAAGGTCATAATTGTAAGTTGACCCAAATTTTGGTCTCCTTTAATTGAACACTCTTTGTGTGTATGGCTTTAGTTTTGGCCTAATACACACCTAACCTTTATTAAACCCCCAACCAGTCCCACTCACCTTATTTTTGTCCTAGAGAGCTAAGTGAGTTCAAGAGTTTGACCTTTAACTACCACAAGATGATTGACATGTCAGTTGAGTGCCACAAAATTCCACTTTCCAATGTCATTCCTTGTGAACTCAGCCCCCCTTGTGCCTTTAACTACCACAAGCCCTTCCAACCTATGAAAATTTATGCTTTCTTCTCCCAGCAAGGATCAATGGTGTTCTTGGTAAAAGGAAAATTGTTAAATGCTTAGATGTAACTTGGCCATTGATAACTCTAGGAAAATCAAACGGCGAATGTAAGAAATAATCCAAGATTGAAAGGAAAATGAAATGTAGTAGATGTAAAAAACTTTGTAGTCATAACTCTAGGTCATGCAGAGAAATAATCCAAGATTGAGTAATTTTTTTTAATGTTAATGAAACATTATTTGTTAAAAGATTTGTGTTTTTTACATTTTAGTATCACGGTACATTGTTTGTTTTTATATTTTAGTATCGCGATAGAGAAATAAAGTCATCGCGGTACACAATATTGATAGTAATTTTACTTATTTATTATTTTAGTATCGTAGTTCAAAGAATATATCGCGGTGCATATATTAATGTTAAGTAACCAACAACTTTTATTTATATATCGCGATTCAAAATATTATATATCGCGGTGCAAATGAATAACAATGATAAACAAAATTAGGTAGATGGTTTGTTTTCTTATTTATTATTTTAGTATCTGTGGGTTCCCGGGAATTGCGCCCGCGCCCCGCGCGCCCTTGGATAAGGATGCGCGTACGTGCGAATGCGGGACACCACTGCTCTCATTCCATCCTCCTTTGTTTAGGGGAAGACGAAATTAAAAGTGCGAGAGGAGTGCTGTCTAAGATAGCACGTTTGAATACGCCTCGGTAACTTTCAGTGAATTTTTGGTCCAATATGGGAACTTTGAGTTTTCTACATCAAGTTATCCCTTGTTTAGGAGATACCAGGATATATGAATACATCACCCTTTCATTCTCATTCTCCCTTTTTTAGGGGAAAACAGAAAAGTGCAAGAAAGGATGTTGCGAGGCCCCACTATGGATTTTATAAAAATAGCCTTATGGCCTATTTCGGATCACTATGGGTGCTTTGGGTTTCCTACATCAAGTTATCCCTTGTTTAGGGGATACCAGGATATAGGAATGCATCACCCTTTCATTCTCATTCTCCATTTTATAGGGGAAAACGGAAAAGTGCAAGAAAGGAGTGTTGCGACGCCCCACTGGATCCAAAATGTTTTATAGAGTCGCCATCTTTATTTTAAGGAAGAAATAAAGCAAAACCAAAAAAAGAAAAACCAGAGATTGTAAAAACGGATTCGGAGGCTAAGTTACGAGTTGGGAAGGTGCTAGGCACCCAACTCGCCCTTTCGGTCTCAAAAGCGGTTTTTGGCTAAAGTATGCTTTTTGTTATATTTATTTAGCAAATAAACAAAACATTAAAAGACAGGAAATAAAAGCAAATACATCTGCGGCTACATTATTTACGGACTTGCAGCCGTCTCTTTACAATAATTACAAATACGTTTAAAAATATTTGGCCATAATAACGACTCTTTTACATAGTATTTCCTAACTAAATCCGGGCAGCACAACGACTTATATTTTCTACATTGGGCCGGATTTGAATATAACTTTTATAAAATAAATGCCCTTAAAGGCTATTACCTTTTAGAGCAGGGAGTGTTCGCTCTGTCCTTCTCGAGAGAGAGAGACTTTTTATGCTGCTGCTGCTGTGATTTGGGCAGAGTAACGGCTTATTTTTGGTGGTTTTGGCCTATTTACTCGGGTAGAGTAACGACTTATTTTTAGTGGTTTTGGCCTATTTATTTGGGCAGAGTAACGACTTATTTTGGGGTTTTTGGACCGGGGAAATAGGGTGGATACCTAACTAGAAGGCTAGGGATCACTTTGGCCGGTGGGTTTTAGGTTTGGCGGAGTTTTGGCAGGGTTTCGAGGCTTTATAGGAGGATCACTCCCTATCTCACTTCGCTCTCTATTTTCTCAGTGTAACTAGGACGCGGAGAAATTTTATCGGTGTTTTCTCAGTGTCTGAAAGTGAGCCCCAAGCCTTCTATTTATAGGCTGAAGGAGGGATTCATCGGGAATTTCTTTTTCTCTCTGTATGCTCAAATCTCTTGTACACTGCGCATTGGAAGTTGCACTTTGCGTTAACTGGGAGGCCTCCTGTAGCACCTTGGGCGCCGCGCCAAGGCTCCCTTATGGCAGCGCCAAGGCACTGTTCATCTGCCAAATTTTACACTTTCATCCCTCGTGATTTTACTCTGCTTTCACAGATCCCGCTGCTTTGCCTTCGCATTTTAACTCACGTAACTTGACATTTGTTAAGTTTTCACAGGTTTTGATATCACATGCCAGAGTTACATATCAGGGGTATGAAATTGGGGTGTCTACAGAGCCCCTCAACGATGGAGTCTACGGGTAACCCGAGGCTTACTAAGTAGACGAACATCGTTGATAAACAATATACTCTCCAATTTCGTGCAATTATAATAGAAGAGTAATGCAACAAGTAACAGTTATAATGTAATAGTTTATAATGCTAACCAAACTCCATAACCTAGACATATTTAGTCGGTTATATCAGGTTATCGTAGTTTTTAAGCAGATATGCAATAAAATGCTCTAATGGTCGGAACTACTAGTGTAGGCTGCCTACATATCCCTTAATAAAGGAATTCAGACCAAAACGTAGTTCTGGCCAAAACCTAAACTATCATGCCTGCGACGGTCGTGCCTACCGAAATAGGTCGCCACGTATCCTTATACAAGGAATCGGGACCAAACGTAGGTTCACCTCTGGGGATCAAGTCTTTGCGATGCTATCAAATAAGTCTTTGCAAAGCTTATCAAGCGAATGCATGAAGGTATTTATCAAGTCTGCGATGGTCGTGCCTACCAAAATAAATTGCTTCACGATCCTTATATAAGGAACCAGACCAATCGTAGTTCGTCTGCTGCTAGGCGGAATGTAATGTTTCATCAGGAACTCGGTCTTCGTCGGAGAACAAAACCTTTCCTTTGCTCCGAGGTTGCCTGCCCCTTTAGGGAAAGTTTTCCAACACAGTTATCGATGCCTGGAATGCATTGTCTCCTCAGGAACGCAGCCTTCGTCGGAGAACAAAGCCTTTCCCTCGCTCCGGGGTTGCTTGCCCCTTTAGGGAAAGTTTTCCAAACATCACACAAATGCACAAAAAAGGAAAATACTTCCCTTTCCTTACCCTTGCTTTGCCCTCGCAATCTACGCCGCCTTCTTTGCTTTGTTGCTCTTCTCGTTCTTCTTTGACTTGCTATTTCATCTTTGCTCTTTGTTACTCTTGCTATTTCATGCTGCTCTTTTGCTGCACTTACTGGGGATTTTTCTTTTGTTGCAGTTCCGGCTTTTGCTGAAAATCTTTTCCCCCTTTTCCGCTATATTTTCGGCTTTAGTGAAAATCGACTTTAATTTGCTTCTCTTTCTAACCTTGGCTAAAATTTTCTTTTCTCTATTTTCTTTCTTTGCGCATTTCTTTTTCTTTCTTTTGTTGCAACCTGCAGAAATTTTCTTTTTTTTTCTTTTACATTTTTGCTCTTCTAGAAATTTTACTTTTTGCCTTTTTCTTTTTCTTTTCTTTTTTTTTTCTTTTGCTTGCATTTTTTTGTCTTCTTTCTCTTTTCTTTTTGCTTCATTTTTTCTTTTTTTCGCATGCTTGCCATTTTTTATTTTTTTATTCACATGCTATATTTTTTCTTTTCTCTTTTTTTTTTTACAAAATTCTTTACTTTGCTGCCGGTTTTCTTGACTTTTCTGCTTATTTTGCGGCTGATCTGCTGGGGATATAACTTTTTCATTGCTCTTGGATGGATAGCCATCGCATTTGGTTAACAAAATTACTTTTGTCAACTTTTCGTTAAGCTTCAGGGGCCATTTTGCAGCTCTGGAGATTCAGGGACTTAAGTGCCGCAACTTCAAACTTTGGAGGGGGAAAAAGGAAAAATCTGTTTTCCTCCCATTATTAGTGATGGGGAGAAAGGCAGGGGAGCCACTGCTCCTTCTCTTCTTCATTTCCTGCTTCTTTCTTTCTGCTCCTCCGCGGCCATTGTTGCCCATTTTCATTTCTTTTTTCATTTTTGCTCATTTTCTCATTTTTATTCCGCCAATTTTCGTGTTTTCTCTAGCAGATGGCTTCTTCGTCACGATCCAGGAAGGGGAAGGCTCCTATGCACCAAGAATCTATCGAGAGGAGGAAGGAATTCCCTCCTTTGATCCGGAATAAAATCAAATATCGCTATTCTAAGGACGACTGAGGCAATATCCTTCGCGATTGGGACACCCATGTGTCCAATCTTCCAAGTACTTCTGTAAGCTTTTTCTTTTTAAATTTATTTGGATACTTTCTCAGATCTGCTAGATTTTAGCACTACTTTGGGCTTTTGGAGCGTTCCTGACCATGTTAATAATGCTTATGCATGCAATATTTATGCTAAAATGACGCAATTTAGTGATGATGCATGAAATTTATGCAATTTATTTTTGCGATGCATAATTGAACTAGTGGTCACTATTTGACCCTACTATGCATGATTTATATTATTAATGCAATTGGGGCTATATGATGCATGTTTTATGCTGAATACTATTTTTATATGCTATTTGTTCATGAAACGGACTTTTCAGAATATAATGCAATTTTTTCTGGACATATTTTTGGACGCATTTTTCGGATATATGCAAGACAAAACAGATATATTTTATGCCCTAAAGTTCACTTTTTATGCATGCTTATGCTGCAGGGACATAGTAAATGTCATGAGAATATTTTCTTTTCATGATTGGTGGCATTTTATTCTCTTTTGGTTAATGTCATAATGCATCTTATTGGACAATAAATGCAAATGATAGATTATATTATTTTATTGGATGCAAATGCAATGCAGAAAAATTATGAGATACTTGCTAATATGCTGCATGCATGGGCATTCTTTATTTTATTATGCATGCAAAAATGCAAAAATGCAGCATATGATTTTAAATGCAAAATATACATTCTTTATGATGCCTAAAATGCAAAAATACATATTTAGATGCACAAGGATACATTTTTTTATTATGCATGCGAAGATGCAAAAAGTACATCATATACTTTTAAATGCAAAATATACACTTTTTATAATGCCTAAAATGTCAAAATGCATATTTAAATACATAAGGATGCATTTTTATTTTATGGGGTGCTAAAGATGCAAATCAAAATTTTTGAAAACACTAAGATGTGATAAAGTTTTTTTTTTCTTTCGGATACCTGAAATTTTTTTTAATGCAGAAATGCATTTTTTTAAAATTATGATACCAAGAATGCAATTAAAATTTCACATGCTAAAATGCAATACATATGTATTTTTATTGCCGTGATGCCAAAATATTTTTCAAATGCTAAGAGATGCATTTTTTTATGCATGGATGCCAAATGCTTATCTTTATTTTTTATTTTTTTACATGCAAAATGATGTTTTATTATTATTTTTTTCTTCTCTTTTTTTTAAAATAAATGCATCACGGAAACTATCATGCTGCCATTTTATGATTTACAAAATATGATGCATGCAACATGTTTATTCTTTATTGTATTATTATTATATATATTTTTATTATGCAAAGGAAATAAAAGATAGTAAACTTACCTTTCCTTTTCCTCCTTTTTTTTTCTTTTCAGCTTCGCAGGCCTTTTCAGCGGGTTCGGGCCACTTGTGCCAACGTGGCGGATATTTATCACATGCTGCCCCAGGCGGCACAAGTTTTGGTGGAGGGCTCCGGTTTCAGCGCCTTCCTACATGCCTTCTGCCCTTTTTCTAGTTATTTGCCCATCTTCGATGTGCTCCGGGATTACTGGTGGGATACTACCCACACATTCCATTTCAGCTGGGGGGAGGCGACCATGACTCCCTGTGATTTTGCTGCTATCACCGGCCTTCCTACCAGTATTGGTGAGACCTGGCACCTCATTATACTCTCCGTCGGCGTCCTGATGAGGTGGAGGACCTCCTAGGTTTTGAGCCGGAATACAAGTCGACGGATGAGATTTATATTGGTAGCGTGTGGAAATGGCTTCTAGCTAACGCCGGCGGGTTCTAGAAAATGACCCCGCAGCTGTGGCTCGCGTGGCTAGAGCGTTCTTATTTTTCTTTCTTGGCACGTGTCTTTTTGCCAATTCTTCTACCACCCTGAGAGTCTCTGTCCTGGCATGCCTAGCAGATTTTGAGCAGATTCCCGCTTATGACTGGGGGCAGGCGGGCCTGGCCGAACTTTATGCTTCCATGGATAGGGCTAGCCGAAATGACTCGCCGACTCTGAATGGATTTGCCTCGGCGTGGGAGGTATATACCTTTTCCTGCTTTTTGTTGCTTTTTTTTTTTCGCATATCATATATTTTTTTCCATGCACATCATTTTTTTTGCAGCATATATTTTTATTGCTGATAAAATTTCTCTTTTTTTTTTCTTTTTGCAGGTCTGGGCCTTCTCATTTTTTCATTTCACGCCGGGTCGGCTACGTCAGCGTGTCCACCAGCCACCTTATTTGCTTGAGTTTGTGGATCTAGAACCGGTTCGCTGCGAGACACTCTCAAAGAAGGAGCGAGTGCATGAGCGGATTGCTAGCTCAAGTGCGGGTACAGTGTATTTCCTTCCTTGGGAAGGTCTGGAGGGGCATTATGCTGTTGCTTTAGGGCTGAGCCGCTGCCGGATACTTATGGTATCCATCATGGTCGACTCTTTATACATGGGCGAGCGGGTCAACCGCTAGCATTATTCAGCTTTGGTGCCTCCAGTGGTGCCTCCTAGGCCTCCCTTTTGGGTGATATAGCTTGATCACTTGCCGAACAGGTATCAATACTTGTCGAATTTCCTTATGCCCGCGACTGATTTTCCGGTTATGGCATATGAGGAATTCTTGCGGACAGTGCTTCATCCTCCCCCTCCTGCTCCTGTGGCACCCAAACGGGCTTCTGATGCATCTGCCAGGTCAAGGTCTTCTATCCCATCTCTCGACTAGCATCTGGAATTTGCCGAGCCTGATGACGTCTTCTCTACCTTTCAGTATCATTGGGGCGGCCGAATGGTAGATGAAATGCTTCCAGATGTCGAGATTCCTAAAGAGCGTCGGGTTCCGGAGTAGGCTCGTTCGGTAGACACATTTACCTTTGCATTTCTTTTTTATTTCTTTATTATGCATATATTTTCTTTTATCATTTTTCTTTTTATGCATATCTATTTTTTTGGAGATTAATATATTCTTTTGTTGTCTCACTTTTTTGTTCTTTCAGGTGAATGTGTCTACTTATAAGAGGCTGCTGCGGGGCTTTTTCAGCATTAACAAGCTTTATCAAAACCTTGTTGATGAGTTTTCCTGCAGGGGGAATGACGCATTGCACTGTGCGCCGGATGGTGGATGATGATGCCTCGAGATGCGCTCGGGCCGAGGACGAGCATGCATATGGTGGCACAGAGGGCCCTTGGGTTATTGGAGGTGGTCTTGATAGAAGCCAGTCGTCCCGTGCACATTAGTCTTGGATACCTGCGCTTATTAGCCGAGGACGAGCATGCATAGCTGGTGGCACAGAGGGCCGAGGACGAGCATGCATAACTGTACAAATATTTATTATACAATGCAACACAATTTTATATGATGCAAAATATTAAAAATGCAGACTCAAGAACACATGCATAAAATAAAGCTATTCCAATATCTAAGGGTAATGGCACGCTGTTCTTCAAAAACGGGTTTTAAAAGAATACACCTTTGGACTCGAGCGGGCTTTTCTGGTGATACGCGGGGAGGAAAAGGCAGCCGCCTTCTCCTGTTCTCGGCCATATAATTGCCGCTGAGCTAGTGTTTGTAGCCTTTTCTTCTTTCTTCGTGATTAGACAGAAATAATGGAGATCTGTCGGAGCCGAAAACCATGATACCAGCCAGTTTCAAGGGAACAGTAGCAGCAACTTGGCGCGGCCAAACAAGGCATTTGGCGCGGCGCCAGTGGGGACATATGGCAGCGCCCAGAGTCTTTTTTGTGCAATCCCTATTCAGCAATGTTCGCGTACTGTGCTTAGAAATCGTCTGTTTCTCAAGTTTTTGATATAAAAGGCGGACGGGGATTGCTTGTTCTTTCACAGATTCATCTGCTTCTTTCTCACAAACTCTTAGCTTTTGCTTCTGCTCAGCCGTTACCACCTTTATCAAATAATCCTTTGCATTTTTCTCAAAAATGGCTGCATGAATTCATACAGCGCTAAAGATAGAAATCTATGAGAATGTTTTGGATTTCTGGATTCTCTCCTTGCGCTCAGACGAGCGTGATTGGTTTGAGCATATTTTTGGATACAAGTGCCTGCTATCCTGGAGGAATATTGTCATTAATTGGGACATGCTGATGGGAGCCTCCAGGTTTTGGTCTCCTCAAGACCACCTCTTTAACTTCGGTATGAACGAGATGTGCCCTACCTATGGTGGGGATGGTACCTTCCCGTCTGATCGCCGTGCCTTCTCATCGGAGGCATCCGTATATGGCAATTAGGGAGCTATTTTATACCACTCGCCTCGCCACTCCAGGCTTTTATAATGGAGTAACTTTTGATTTGACTGTCCTTCCTGGAGCCTTTACAGAGTTTAGGGAGGATGACATAGATTACTTGAGGCGTCGGCTATCTGCACTTTTTCTCTGCCTGGTAGGGAGATATTTGTTGGTGGGCCAACCCGGATTCATCGATGTACGGGTCGTGGACCTAGCATTGCAGGCACGGGATCGCCGGTTGAATATTATCCCGGTGATTTTGGCGGAGACCTTGGCGGGCCTGGATGCTTTTGCAGGCGGTAATGAGTTATTCCCTACCGGCAGCCCCATTTTGATCCACATGTGGTTGGATGAGCACTTTCTTTGGGTGATGGCCCCCGTACCACCGGGAGCTATGTAAGATCCGGGGCTTTATGGCTCTCGCGGTCACTTCCCTCAGACCAATTATTCGGAGTATGATTGGGCTGAGAGCTTTTTTTGCAGGGGCTCCATGGATATAGTAGGGGTGAGCTTGGTCCGGTTCGGTCCACTTTTTTGGAAAAATTGAGAGGGACGGACCAATAGTCTGGTTCTTAAAAAATATAGAACCAGGACCAACCCAATATGTCTGAGAACCAATACATTGGTCCGGTCCAGAACCAATTGAAGACGTACGAGAACCAAGACCGGACCAATACGATGCGTATTTTTGATCAAGAGATAACAAGATTTTCTAAAAAACAATAATCAATAATCAAATCATGTTGTTCCTTCATACAACATTTTGTTGGGTTCGTTGTTCTTGTGAAAATAAACTAAAGATAAAAATCATTACTTCCAAATTAATTAAGAGAAATGAAAAAGAAAGTTGTAAGGAAATTTATTGTAAGTCATCTTCCTCTCCGATCCCCTTATAGTTAATTTAATTAATTTACAGGTAACAATCCTTCAAACTAATAATGTTTGGAATCATAAAAAGAGGCAGGAAATTAATTAATAGGGAAGAACAATGTTTTCCCTCCTATTTTCTTTTTTAATCAAATAAGGAAACTTGGTTGAATATTGAATCAAATTATTATATATTTTCTTTAGGTTGTAAGTTGTATCCCCTTTATTATCTTCTTATTAATTTATATATATATATATATATATATATATATATATTAATTATAATATATTAGTATATTATATATAATAAAATAATAATAAATACATATTGGTCCTTGCTTTTTGGTTTTACGAACCGGGACCGACCAATTGTCCGATTCTGTAAAAATTCAGATCCAGGACCAATCCAAAGTATTGGTCCGATCCATTTTTGACTGGTCTGGTCTGGTTCCATTGGTCCGGTCCGGTTCTGGAAAACTTTTGCTCACCCCTAGGATATAGTCTGGGTGACCAGCCACTGGCAGATTCGGCTCTTTATCATGTATTCTGCAGAGTATAATCAGGTTGTCTTGCTGGGCATCAAGCAGACTTGTTTTTACAGAGTAGACATGATCTTGTGCCAGTTTGGGAGAGAGCAGCTTATCCCTGACTCGACGCGTCCTGTACTTCTGGAGTTGGATAATAATAACGGGGACCTGGGCACTGACATCCAGGCAATGTGGCAGCGGGATTTTGATAGGCTGGAGGTAGCCTATCTATTTTCTGATTATATGCTCCTTTCCCACGAGTATCTGTCGTGGATCATGGTGGCCGCCGGCCGCTTCAGTGTGATCGCGCGATCGAGACAACGGCTGGGCCGTCACATTGCTAGTGGCATAGATGCTGTCCTAATGGAAATAGGCGAGGACATTGATAGTTCGGGGTTAGTCGTCCCCCAGGCCTTGCAAGAGGAATTCAGGCGGGTGCACAATCTCGGTGCCTAGACAGCTCCTGGACCAAACACACCAGGTCCTAGCAATACGCTACCCAGGCTAAGCAATGCAAGCAGGCAGCACAACCCTTGGGAACCAGAAGTGGCTGCTCCTCCCCCTCAGACTGGATGGGGCACGGCTTTCGGAAATGATGGCAACGAGCCTCATCGACTGAGCAACGTAAGCAGGCAGCATAATCCTTGGGAACCAGAGGAGGCTGTCCTTCCCCCTCAAACTGGATGGGGCACTGCTCTTAGAAATGACAGGGCCGGTCCAAGTAACACACCGCCTGTGAGAAATGGGACGCCGACGAAAGAAGAGGACACTTAGGGGGCTCTCATGCATGAGACTAGAGGTTCTTCTCGCACCTCGCAGAGGAGTATATGGGTCCTGGCCGGATGCCGCCCGATCGATGGATCCGCTCAGAGGCTTAGAGGCCGCAAATGAAGGAATAGTTTGGGGGAACAAGGGGGGTAGGTGTAGCAAAATATTATGTACAAGCAAGTAATGCACAATCTAAATTTCTTTAGCAATCATTCCTAAGTTGCACCTTAGGACTTGTACTTTTATATTTTAGTGTTTTATATGTGAGCTTTTTGTCGTGGTTTTTCTTTTTCTTTCGTCAGTCGAACCTTTTGCATGCTAAAGACTGGAGGTAGGATGCCGAGGATTCAAATGGTGCCTTCCCTCCCCTTTTTCTCCTGATTTTTTTTATTTGCTCTAATTTTTGCCTAGGCCGCCCTTTCGGATTTTCAACCTAGCGATCCCTTATTTCTCCTTTTATTGTTTTTATTATTATTATTTTTTGCTCTAATTTTTGCCTAGGGTCGCCCTTTCGGTTTTCAAAAGCGAAAGAGAGGAAGGCGCTACGATAGGTTAGCTCAAGCATAATACCCTTTGAGCTTGTCGAGGTGAAGGGCTGAACAAGATCTTCCCCTTCTTGGTTCGTGAGAAGTACGGCACCTCCCGACCGGATCTCTTTGACAATATACGGTCCCATCCATGGAGATTTCCATTTTCCCCTAGTATCAACATAACTAGGGGGTTTTTCTCGAAGCACGAGATCCCCGACTTGGATGTCGCGGCCTTTGACTTTTTTATTGAAGGCCCGGGCTATGCGCCTTTGATACGCTCGGGTATGCTCCAGGGCTAGCAAGCGTCGTTCGTCGATTCGGGCTAATTCTTCAAATCGCCCTTTGACCCAATCAATTTCTGCTATGCCAGATTCCATCATCACTCTTAGTGATGGAATTTCAACTTCAATAAGCAGCACTACCTCCATGCCATATGCCAAGGAATAAGGGGTAGCCCCAGTGGGTGTGCGGACCGAAGTGCGATAGCCACATAGGGCTAACGGTAATTTTTTCGACCAGTCTCTTCTTGTGTCAGCCATTTTTCTGATAATATTTTCCAGCGTTTTGTTGGCTGCTTCAACGACACCATTGACTTCCGGCCGGTAGGGGGATGATTTATGCCTTTGGATCTTAAACTCGTCGAGTAGACGATTCACGTCCCCTTCAAAATGTGTGCCGTTGTCGGAGATTATCCCGAAAGGCACTCTGTAGCGATAAATGATGTTGGTCCGGATGAATTCGGACACCTTTCGAGCATTCAGGATTTTATAGGAAGAGGCTTCCACCCACTTTGTGAAGTAATCAACGGCTACTAGAACGTATTCGTGGTCATTGGATCCCTTCGGGTGAATTTGGCCTATAACGTCGATTCCCCATGTTGAGAAAAGCCGTGGGATCCGTGGAGTTATATAGGACATGTGGGGGTACATGTTGCGAGCATTGGCAAAGCGTTGGCACTGTCGCAATGTCGCACCCACCGAATACAATCAGCTTTCAAGCGCATTCAATATAGTACACCCCAATTTCGTACTCAGACTCGGTATGTGACATGACATAAAATATCAAGACTTGTTAAAACATTAACAAATGTCAAGTTGTGGTCAAAAGTGCAAAAGAACAAAGCAGACGCGCAAAAGGATGAACGCAGGGGGACCAAAAGTGCAAAAATTGAAACTTGGTAAAAATTAGGCGCCACCACCATGAAAATTGGGTGTGGCACCCACTTTGTATTACATCGCGCCCAGCTTTCCTTCATTCGCCGCAGTGCAATTTCTCCTGGCGGTACAAGCCGATCAATGCGTGAAGAAGGAAATTAAATTCCAGCCGGTTCCTCGCCTCCTATAAATACATGCTCGCCTCTTCATTCAAAGACACCTTTTCATCGATAAAAATTCTCCGCTGCTTCGTTACACTTTGAGAAATAGAAGCGAAGTGAGATAGTGAGCGATCTCTCCTCAAAGCCTCGAAACTCCGCCAAATCTCCTCCAAACACAAAACCAACCGATAGAAGTAGACCTTAGCCCCCGGCTGAGGTATCCACCCTATTTCCTCGGCCCAAAACCATAAAAGCCAAGTGGTTACTTTACTCGTTACTCGTAATAGAGTAATAGGCTGAAAATCAACCCATATAAGCCGTTATTCCGCCCAACCAAATAAGCCAAAACCACAAAACTAAGCCGCTATTCCGCCTCATTACACTTTGAATGGTGAGTGAGCCAAAACACCATATATAAGCCGCCACTCGCCCAAATCACATCGCCAGCAAAGACAATAAAAGTCTCTCTCCTAGAAGATGAGCGAGCACACCCCGCTCTAAAAGGTAAAACCTTTAAGGCGTTATTTTATTTATCCATTTACTTTTCCGCTCATTTATTATTTAAAGTTGTATTTAAAATCCGCCCAATGTAGTCAATATAAGCCGCCAGGCCGCCTTTGCGGATTAGATTAGATATATTATGTAATAGAGCCGTTATTATGGCCAAATATTTTCAAGTATATACGTAATTATTTGTAAAGAGAACAGTTGCAAGTCACGAAATAATATAGACAAATGGATGTATTTGTAGGCGCTAATGCTTTTATTTATCTGTTAAATAAATATAACAATAAGCATACTTTAGCCAAAAACCGCTTTTTGAGATCGGTGGCGAAAGGTGCCTAGCACCTTCCCAACTCGTAACTTAGCCTCCGAACCCGTTTTTTACACCCCGTTTTCTTTTTTTGGTTTTGATTTATTTTCCTTAAAATAAAGATGGCGACTCTAAAACATTTTGGATCCAAGTGGGGCCTCGCAACATCTTTCCTTGCACTTTTCCGCTTTTCCCCAAAAAGGGAAATGAGAATGGAAAGGTGATGTATTCCTATGTCCCGGTATCCCCTAAACAAGGGATAACTTGTCGTAAAACCCAAAGCACCCATAAGTGATCCGAGATAGGCCATAAGGCTATTTTCATAAAATCCATAGCTGGCGCCGCAACATTCCTTCCTTGCACTTTCCGCCTCTAAAAAAAGGAGAATGAGAATGGAAGGGCGACCATTCCTATATCCCGTATCCCCTAAAAAAGTGGGATAACTTGACATAGAAACCCAAAAGCTCCCATATTGGATCAAAATCCACAGCAGCAACCGAGGCGCATTCCAACGCGCTTATCTCG